>JAGFPH010002167.1:196115-209458 GCA_018207615.1 Philaenus spumarius
TAATAACTTTGATCCCCCCAAACCCCCCCTAAAATTTCGAATTTTTTAAAACCCTTTCTTAGCGATCGCCTATGGCACTAGAGGAAGCTACATACCAAATTTCATTCCAATCCGTTCGGTAATTTTGGAGAAATCGTGATTTAGTCATTTTTACCCCCCAAACCCCTCTAAAATTTCGAATTTTTTTAAACCCTATCCTAGCGAGCGCCTATGGCCCTAGAAGAAGCTACATACCAAATTTCATTCCAATCCGTTCGGTAGTTTTGAAGAAATCGTCATTTAATAACTTTGATCCCTCAAACTCCCTTAAAATTTCGAATTTTTTCAAACCCTCTCGTAGTAAGCACCTATGGCCCTAGAGGAAGCTACATACCAAATTTCATTCCAATCCGTTCAGTAGTTTTGAAGTAATCGTTTTTAAAAACTTTGATCCCGCAAACCCTCCCTAAAATTTCGAATTTTTTCAAACCCTTTCTTAGTGAGCACCTATGGCCCTAGAGGAAGCTACATACCAAATTTAATTTCAATCCGTTCGGTAGTTTTTGAGAAATCGTGATGAGTGAGTCAGTGAGTGAGTGAGTGGTATTTTGCTTTTATATATATAGATGTATGAATAAAAAACAGAACACAGTTTTTCATAAAAAACGTTAAAACGTTTTTTATGGGAAACTGTGTTCTGTTTTTACTTTCTCCACCCTATACGTAGTATATGGAGAAAGTATTGTTTTCGTAAAAATGTTCGAATTTGAATTTTCAGTTGAATTATCTGTTTTGGTGCTCCCAGAACCCCAAAAAATTGTTTAGTGCAATTATCTGTGTTGGTGCTCCCTGAACCCAAAAATATTTTTAGTGGAATTTTTTGTTTTGGTGCTCCCTGAACCCAAAAAAGTGTTTTTAACGTGGTGTCTGTCTGTCAGTGTGTCAGTATGTATACACGACCAGAGGGGACACTATTGGTCCGATTTTCATGAAATTTGGTATGTAGGTACTAAACCCTAATATCTCCAGGCGTTTTTTTAATTTTTTGGAATTTTTAATTTTTAAGGGTAATTTACCCCAAAAAACCAATAAAAAACGACAAAAATGCAAATTTCTCAAAAACGGCTCTAACGATTTTGATCAAATTTTCAGTATTTATAGTGCTTAAGATGCCAAACAAAATGACACCACCCGCTTTTATCAAAACTTCGGCGTTTCATAATTATGGGGAAATGTTAAAAAATAAACAAGTTTATGTTGTCAATCTAGCATCACGGCGACGGCCGCACGGGGTAGCACAATGGTAGCGAGGACGGCCAGTAATTCAAAGGTCGCGCGATCGAATCCCGCCTGAGACAATAACTTTTTTATACGATTGACGTAGGTAGAATATTATTTTTTTGTTTTGTTCTAAAAAGTAGTAAATAAAATGATTAAAAACAATATTATTTTGACTACAGTAAGTTGGGAGAAAGTTTGTGTCAGTTAACTGATACCGTTTATTTATTTATATAGTGTTATTTCTCATAAGTCCAGTTCAAGTTTAAATTTTGTATATAAGTACATGTGTAAACCAATAAAGAAGAAGAAATCATCGACGAAATTTAAAAAAACGCAAAGCGTCTGTTTTACATCATCCAAAAGTCCTCGGCGCGCCTAAAGAAGTTTTCGCTTCAAAAACTGTAGTTATTTCGTGTACAAAAAAATCACTGCAGTTTTGACAAATCCGAACCAAAAATAGCGTCTGCGACCATTTCAACCAGACGGTTTTGTGAAATCCACCAAATTGAGAACGATTATCTCGGTAGCTACTGCGGCTACAAGAAACATGTATACGACATTTTTTGTAGGGAATTTTATGCTCTGTAATTTAATATAGAGACCATTTTTTTGAAAACCTGCTAGTATTTGAAATATTTAAAAAAAGCCAAAAAAAAAGGGAAGAACTAAACCAATACGGAAAAATACGTGTTGGCCGTGGGTCAACTGCTCATGCACGTCCGCCTGTATGAATAACTCCGTTAAAATACATGTTAAGCAATTCCATTTCCATCCGTGAACGTCCATGGATGCTGGTGTGAAATGGCCTTTTTAGTTAGTAGTTAGTTCACGGCCAAAATCTTGAACGCGTAGTGTTGTATTTTGGTATTTTCGTTTCTAATCGCAAAATGTCTCAAATTCAAACCCACCATCTTCTTTTACGCCCTAGTTTTTTCTCTTTTGCAATTATTTTAAAGTATAATTTTTGATACTCAAAGGTACCGGCACCGGTTTCTTCGACGGACATGTTGGGGTGTTGGCCCTAGCATTGGCTCTTTTTTAATACGACTGAACGTCGGCCATGGTTACTCCGATGTGTGGACGCTGTCCTATGAGCCAACGTTGGCACCAATTATTCGTGGACCCGGGTCAAACAGCCGGGTTTACAAGCTACGATAAATCGTAATGATGTGATTGTTATAATTTATCTTTACAAAAAATCGAAAGTGTGAGTACTGTTTACACGCAACGATTTCTTGTCCAATCTTCATTGACGAATATTTAACTTTTGATAGTTCTTTCTTATAAACCGTACGCAATGCATTAATTTTTTTAACAACAGTGTTTCTGACTGAAAACGGATCCTTGTATTTTTGAACGAGCGTTATGTACGCATGGTCTTCTTTATTCCTCTCGGAGTATTCTTTGATCTTAAGGGTCTTCTATACTTTGCTTAAAACAGCAAAATTATGCAGTTCGTACTAACGTATTTCGGACGCCGTTTTTCAACCTAAAAAGTTGTGAAACATCTTAAATTGTTCTTAAAGGCTATGAGCTTTTGTCTTGTATCTCATAATTGAAAGATATCGACGGCAACTTCTTTGAATCAGCAGTTTAACTGAGTAAAAATTTATTATTTTTAATGCATTTTTTATTAGTTTTAAGCAATAATTTCCATATTTTAAGCTAACACGTAAAACATATAAAGCCTTTTTTATAACTTAAAGTAGTTTCCCAGATTATTAATTTATAAATAGAATCCGAAACACGTTATTACGAATGCATGTTTCAACGATTTTGCGGCTTGAGTCAAACCTTTTTATTAAAATCATACTGTACACTCGGGAATTTTCTTCAAGGTAAAGAAGAGCCTTAATGTGCCACAAGCAGGTAAAACTCCGATATAAGTTCAATAAATTCAGTCAAGAACTCTCGAGGAGTTTGAGTTGCCGTGCTATCAATTGAATAAAAACAACACAAGGTAAAAAAAAAAACGTAAAACGGAATCAACGAACTAGTGCGACAACCTTTCCGGTGAACGGCCCATGCAAACTGAGTAAAATCGTAGCGATAAATGGGCGCTACTGTTTACACGTTCCAATTTATCGTTACGATTCGCAGAAATTGATGCCGGCCAGCACCAACCATCCAATCCAATTCGCTAAATCGCTACCAATGTCCTGTTTACACGCAACGATAAATTGTAACGATTCGATTGTTAACAATTTATCGTAGCGTATAAACCGGGCTTAAGGGTCATGTTATACGAGCGCTGTTAGCGTCGCGTTTTCATCGTCGCGTTTACTGGCGAAACCGCGTTAACCGGCCGTTGGCCATTGCCAACGCGGACTGACGCGTTAACACCCCACCATTGTCAACGCGCACCATAGAAGTCAGAGTAGTCAGAAGTATCGACTTTGTCCTGGTTCTAGTCATTATGTTTTATTTCAAAGTGGTTATTGCGTACTTCAATGTAACAAAACGTTTGACACGGAAAAATTATTTACGCAACCCAACAGCAGCCCCCTCCACATGACGTTAAGTCAAAGCATTATATCAATAAACAATTGAAAGCTAAAGCTGGAATGAGGTTGGTGAGACAATGCCCCGTCGTATACTCTTCCTCCTACACAACTCATCATATGTTTCTACTATTTCCAATACACCTAGACAGTCTAACTGAATGGTGTCCACCTTGGAAGTGATTGTCGCAACGTCGACAACGCCTCGAAAACGCTGCGTACAAACACGGGATCCGCTTACCAACGTCGCGCTTTCGACGTCCCGTATAACTTGGGAATATAACGCCCGGTTTTCAGCGCTATCAACGCGGCGCTATCAGACAAACGCAAAAAGCCAAACGCCATTTACTTTACCCCAATAGAAAAGACATCTCTCTATTATATAAAAAAGTTTGTCTACTTCTTCTTCTCATAATAATTATAAAGTATTAAGAATAGAATAAAAACGTAACCAACAAGCGACCACTGCCAATGGAACCAACAACAAAGCGAACACTGCCAAGGGAACCAACAAAGCGACCACTGCCAAGGGAACCAACAAAGCGACCACTGCCAAGGGAACCAACAAAGCGACCACCGCCAAGGGAACCAACAAAGCGACCACCGCCAAGGGAACCAATAAAGCGACCACTGCCAAGGGAACCAACAAAGCGAACACTGCCAAGGGAACCAGCTTCACCAGTCTTGAGAACGAAGTACTGAGCCTAGAACTGCGGGAGAATTGGCCGGACAATTGCCGAAGCGGCAAACCACGCCACAGAGAAGGGAGGCAAAAGGAGAGTCGTTGACGTTAGTGAGGGAGTTGCGCCGACCGCCAGGCTGTTTCACCAGGAATAAATAAATTAAATTTGTAATTCAATAAATTTGTTCTACTTTACAAACACCTGCATCAACACAGCGTACACGAAAATTCGTTCGCGGAAAAGAGGCTGGACTCGGCTAGAACCTCCTCCGTAGTCTCTCTAATCAAAGTCCCATTGGGAAGAGATCTGTGCTTGTACAAGCGGCTACGGACACCCGAAACAATTACACGCCCTTCAGGCAACACTTGCGGTAATTTTAGGGCCGACCTACACAACTAAGCAGTGTTCCAGTCTTCGGTCTAGGGAATAGACGATACATAGTATATAATAATACGTTATTATAATTAATATATTATAATAAAGTTTTAATATAGAGAGGTGGGGGGTTTGCGAGCGGGGCGAGCAGGGTGCAAAGCCCCCTAGTGACAAATAAAAGATGTTTTAGCAAATTCTTTTAAATATTTTAATCCATTTAAAAGTGTAATTTATATAAATATTCAGTTGAATGTTTCAGTAATTTCACTATGCTACCAGAAACGACCCCAGAAGGATACAGAGTGGCGCTGGTTACAATCATCAACTCAGATCCGGACGAGTTTCACTACCTGTCGTTTATAAAACGTGCCCTCAACTGTGGAGATGTACTACTGCAACTCGAGAGATACCAAGGCGGTGTGTACTACATCTACGACTTGAAGGGATTGTCTTTGATGCACCTCACTAAGCTAAACCCGTCGTTGTCGAAGAGGTTCATATATTGCGGTGAGGTAAGGAAACCTGTACTAAAAAATATTACACTTCTTTAATCCTTTGAGGACTGACGGTACTTTTAAGTACCACCCAATTCAACTGTCTTTATAAAAGGTAACAGTGGCTTTATCTAGAAGTTGAGGCCTGGAGGTACTTTAGAGTACCATTGCAGTTCTGTAAAACATCAGGTCTACACATAGTTTCAACAAATGCCACCAGAAAGCAGGACTTGCTTGGCTAGTGCTTGCTTTCAATTGGCAATTTATATGTTGTGATTTTCCCAATTTTTTAAAACACGTTCTACTCTTTCATTTGTCAGTATTTTTTTATTAAAAGGGTAGCATCACATATATTATTTATCAAGGCCAATTTTTTGTCGGTACGCCATAAAACTTCCTTAATACATCATCAAATTACATGAATGAGGCATCTTTTTAAAGCTTTCCTTAACCGCTACACCGGAAAAATATACAAAATACAATTATACGAAAAAAAAAAAATAAATCCAAAAGTAACAGTGATGTAAGATCAAGTAAGTTATAGGGATATTTTCCTGGCGTTGGCAACACTGATGATAACAATACCCAGCTGGAGAGCTGCCGTTATGCCACTAAATTGCTATTTTTAATTAATTTTAAACATGGTTATAAACAGAATTGTGGATATACCGATCTTCTGCAAGTTGGTAAGTTGTTTAAAAATATATAATAACAATAACAAAATTATTTCTCTTTCACATTAAAACACTGTTAGTAAGTTAGAAATGCGAATGCTTCGTACGGGTCAGCTAGTATTGTTTTAAATTAATTACTTAACTTATTAAGAACTGATCTACGTTATTATTATAAACCTCTCACGAATACAAATTATACAGATTCAAACTTAAGAGCAACCAAGCAAACGTGCTAGATGGTGCTGATAAACTATCTTTTACTTTACACGTATTATTTATACCGATAGTAAAGTAACTGAAGTTTTGTTAATTTGTCAGTTTTCTTTAATCAAGCCTTAGCCTGGTGGATAACGTTGAGTCTTCCTGATCAGAAGATGCTGGGTTCGAATCTAGGATAGGGAGACGAGATATCTAATCATATCTAGGGTAGGAGGGCGGAAGTAAAGCAAACGGTGGTTGGCTCGCTTCCAAACTGACGGGATATGACTAGATATCTGGTTTCCGGCTGGGGCTGTTTTGCATAATTTTACTAAGGTATTTATATATATATATTTACTAAAAAAAAACAGTAAAAAAATTAAACAATTATTATTTTGTTATGAAATAAATTTATTTTTTATTACAGAGATTAATTTTGTATATGTATGTTATAGTACAATTATCTATAAACATGTCATGTTTGTTTAGGATTCAATGCCTATCAGGACAAAAGGGTCCTTCCTAATAAACGCACCTCCAATTACAGAAACTTTAATAAACATGTTCAAACCCATCCTTAAGGAAAAAACCGCTAAAAGGGTATGTATTAAGTATTTAATATTTAGGCAAGCTGTCTTTCAACCGACAATTAATTGTTAACAAAACTCTATTCAATTTAGTCACCTGACTATTTCTTTCTTTAGCAGACAGAAGACTAAGTTGTGCTAACTTTGTTATTATTATTTTAACATCATATAAAAAGTACAAAACCCGTTCGCATAGTATTTATTCGTACTAGTAACGAATTCATTTTCAGTATCCAGGTCACTAATTGAATGAAATAAAGTTTCTTACCTTGCTGCCGTCCGGTATCCAGAAGGTGTACACCAAAACGTACTTTAAATGTGAAATGTGTTATGTGTGTTTTGTGTGATTAATTTTAATGTTTGACGACCTCGGTCGTGTAATTTGTTTATTGTGTTTGAAGATGGGATAAAAATCCCGAAACGCTTTAAAAAAAGGTTAGTTGACGAAAACAAGGTAAGACATTTTATTTTAATCATACTAGTAGCTCCTGTGATCGCTCCTGCGGTTTTGTGTTTGAAAGGTAACAAATTCGTTTTTTACATAATTCGTTGGAATTTATTTTTTTACGCAAATTCTTAATTTGTACCTTGAAGCTATTAGGAAAAGAGTGGGAGATTGCAAAGAGGAAGCTTGATGGAATGAACGATAAATATTTAGTAAACATGTGAAATTTCTTAGAAGTAACCAATTCAACTTAAACAGTAGGATAATTTAACAAATAAAAAAAAAATTTATAAATGATAATTTAGTTTGAAACAAATGGAAAACAAGTATTTGTTTGAATTGCTTTTAAAAATATTTTCCTATGCAGGGAAGGCAAAAGTATATTACTTTTGCAAAGGGGTTTGAATGTGATCGTAATGTTTTCATTCAATTGTTTGAAGCGTTTTGTATGGAAAAATCATGTGCGTTTGAAAAATATAAAGCAATGACCTATAAAAAAAACATCGTTTATATTTTTTTAGCGTAGCAACCAACCGCATAAAATAACAGATAAAACAGCTGATTCCAATAACCAGCTTAGCAACAAAATTTTAGGTTAGCCCCAGTTTATTTTACCTGGATTAACGGCAACATACACAGTACCTTTCGATATAAGTTTTACCTCTCCTTTTACATTCTCACTATACTACAGTATAGAGAAAGTTTAGTGATCGCAAAAAAAAAATCGATGTTGAGATTTTTGCGGAAATATGCGTTTTGAGACCCCTGAGTCCAAAAAAGTGTTTTTTACAAAATGTCTGTTGTCTGTATGTACACGTATGTATACAAAGCTAGAGAGAAAACTATTCGATCGATATTAAACAAATTTATGCACGAAAAACGGTTTTTAAAGATTTTGAAAAACAAACCCATTTTTGGCAACCCCCCCCAAAAAAAATCAGTTATTATTTTTTTATAAAATAACGGCTCTAACGATTTTGATAAAATTTAGCTTATTTGTAGCCTTTAATGTACCCTACCATATGCAAAAAACCGCATCTTTCTAAAAATTCTCGTTTAGCTAATAATAATAATAACTGATTTTTGCCGGTTTTTTGGCCGAAAAGGGGGTTGTTTTTCAAACATTTTCTTAATCTTTTTTCGTGTATCTATGCAGCCCTAATTGACGTGTTTGGTGCAAATTTGTTCGAAATCGATCGAATAGTTTTCTCTCTAGATAATAATAATAATAATAATAATAATATTTATTAGTTAATCTCCTACTGTAATGTCACCCCTCCTACCCCACCTACAATAATTATAAAGTCACAGTGAATCGGTTTAATAATTTAAATATGTTTGTGAGAAAGTATGCGCCAGTTCCTGGTACCGTTTATTATAATAAAAACTAAAAAAAGGTTCATACATTTTTAACGTTCACTTATTAATATAACGATTAAAAGTACAAAACTCGTCCACCGTTCAATAAATGGCAGGTTCCAGCAACACCAAATTTTTCGCTTTAAAAATCGTAACATTTTGTTCAAGATCTTTCCTAATAATATTTTAATTTTATGTAGAAGACAGTCAAGTTGTGAAGGAGGATAGCCCCAGAAATGTCTACTGATTTAGTAGTTTGGGTTTGAGCCAGCCTTCGTTTTGGTATGGTTAAGGTTAAGGGTCTGCTGTATAGTGGCGGCCATCTTAGATTGTTATCCCGTAAGAGCAACGCTTAATTTAAAACCATTTATTTCGTTTATGTTTTATCATACGATTGTTTGCAAGGTGTCATTTTAACCACAATCGGAATACGCATCCGTCTTGCGTTTCTCGAATTGTTTAAATCCCGTTCGTCTGCACGTAATTGAGACTGAGTACCAAGTTTGAACTTCTTTCCTTATGCAATAAAAAGTTAATAATTAAAAGTGAATCACAAGCCGGATCCGCAATTTTACAAAGAATATTCAGTTGTTTTTTCACCACTCAGTTACACAAGATGAATTCATAAAATGGTTTTAAATTTGGCAATGGCAAAGAGCTCAGCTCCAAGAAACTCCACCGTTTATAGTAGATACTAGCTGGACCGACCCGGCTTTGCACGGATAGACAAATCAAAGTTAAATGTATATTAACAAAAAATGTATTATATCAATTAATATATTACACTATGTATTTCTTATGGGGATTTTTAGTAACTTTGACCCCCTCCCCAAACCTCCCCTAAAATTTCGATTTTTTTTAAAACTCTTTCTTAGCGAGCACCTAGGGCCCTAGAGGAAGCTACATAATAAATTTAATTCCAATCCGTTCGGTGTTTCTTTCTAGTAACTTTGACCTCCCCAAACCCCCCTAACATTTCGAATTTTTTAAAACCCTTTCTTAGCGAGTACGTAGGGTCCTAGAGGAAGCTACATACCAAATTTCATTCCAATCCGTTCGATGGTTTTTTGTAGTAACTTTGACCCCTCAAACCTCCCCTAAAATTTCGAATTTTTAAAAAAAAACTTTCTTAGCGAGCACCCATGGCCCTAGGGGAAGCTACATACCAAATTTTATTCCAATCCGTTCGATGGTTTTAGAGAAATCGTGATTTTGTAACTCTAACCCCCCCCCCCTACCCCCCACAAAAAAAACGAATTTTTGGAAACCCTTTCTTAGTGCGCGTCTAGAGCCTATAAAGAGTATTAGTGCCAAATTTCATGTTTGTAGGCCTCGTGGTTTTGGAGAAACTGTGATGAGTCAATGAGTCAATGGTATTTGGCTTTTATAAGTATAGATGACTACAGGGTGAATCGCTGGAGTCGCCGCTTTCTCTTTTACTGGAGCAGAGTCAAAATGGCGGCCAAAAACATCGAAATCCGATTTTGACCCACTTTGCAGAACTATTTTTTTATTAAAATGTTAATTATTTATCTTTTCAGATTCAGAATTAAATAAGCTTTCAAACGATATGCCACACAACGATATTTGGGAGTATTAAAAAAAATTTAGTTACAGCCATTTTGATTTTTTCAAAATCGATTTCGAGTGGTTGAACTAAATACAGTTGCGTAGCATATCGTTTGAAAGCTTATGTAATTCTGAATCTAAAAAGAAAAATAATTAATATTTTAATAAAAAAATAGTACGGCGAAATCGGAAAACACGATTTCGATGTTTTTGGCCGCCATTTTTTATCGGTTAAAGATATGGATGTGAAAATTTCACCGTTGGGTTTCTCTTGAAATTCTACATCGAAATGATGTATCAAATGACCACCTTCCCGTTAAAAAATTAAGTTCATTCCAAGATAGCGGACAAAAATTTCAAACTCGCCAAAAAGTAGTTCTTTTATGGTTGTGAATAACTGCTTTTATTTCTATCTCATAAGACTCGTACATTTTGAGATATTAAGCCGTACCCAGACTTTTTTGAGACCTTGTATATAGCAAGTGTATATAGCAGAGTATATAGTTTGCTTGGTAATACCTCTGAAATGGGCATTGTGCTTCCTCATTTCGTAAGTTGTTTTAAAATAGTTTACTTGGTAATACCTCTGAAATGGGCATTGTGCTTCCTCATTTCGTAAGTTGTTTTAAAATAGTTTACTTGGTAATACCTCTGAAATTGACATTATGATTCCTCACTTTGCAAGTTGTGTTATTTTTATCTTGTCACATTTAAAATTGAAATCTAAAGATTTTTAAATAACATAAACAAGACAGTTTATATTCATGACAGTTTTTACTTCTGTCGGCAGTTCCTTGACTGCTTTCTTTTTGTTTTAACCTAAAAAGTTATGAAAACTTAAAAATTGCAGAGTAAGTCTTGTCTATGCTTAAAACATGTAGGTAGCCGTCAGATTTTGAAAAATGCTGTATCAATCAATTCAGCTAATAAATCGGGTAACATATGACTTTTTTCTTATGATATTAACAAAATTATTAAAACTTCCTCAGTTAATACCAAAAATTTTGCATCGTTTTAGCGTTTCTAGTAGTAGTACCAAAACGATTTTTTCAAAGGTTTGGTACTAACACCAACCATTCCTCAAAGGGTGGAAAAATAGGGGTTGAAGAACACAAAAATGTATAATTTTCTCAGTAGGTAAGCAGTAAGCACATCAACAAATCTGTTAAGATAATTGTAAACTTTCTAAATATTATCTAAAACTTGTATACGTAACAATTTTTGATATAACCCAGACAGTGACCAAAATAAATTGCAAAACAAAATATTGATTACTCCCATAGAAGACCTGTTTAAAATAAATTTACATTTTGTATAACTCCGACTATCGGCGCAAAAATCAAATAAATTTTATTAGTGCTTATATTATAAGAATAAATTGGAACGTTGGAATCTATCTGCTCCTATACGGAGAGCCAAAAGAGATTTTTTTTACCTTAGTGCATGCAGTATTGATATGAACATGAAGTAGGTAGGCACTTACCTAAAACAGACAAAACAATGAAAATTAATAAAAATCATCATTTACAAATATACATAAAAAATCAGTAACTACAACATACAAAATATGTAGTCATAATTTATAAGTTGTGATTGGACGAGATACATTAATATTTACTAGTTCATACAACAAAAAATTAATTGATATATTTGATTTTAGATACATGTGTGTTCTGGAGACCACACATCGCTCTATAAACATGTACCTAAAGATATATTACCAAATGAGTACGGAGGGAAAGCTGGAACAATAGAAGATTTGAGTCGTAAGTAGAACTTGTTGCTATTTAGTTGATCAATTTAATATATCAAATCATTTTCAGCTCATTTGTTTGGTTTTCCTCATACACTTTGCACTGTTAGTTCCTAGGCTTCTGAACACATCGATGTGTCTTTTCAAAATGATTGCACCTAAGGCATGGGCGCCCATATGATATTTTCTAGGGGGGCCTAGACCGAGGTATAAGGACTTAACACGTTCACTGCTAAGGACGCACATGCGAGCTTGACACTGAACACTATGAGAAGCGGCCGACGCACAGTGCATTGCACACCAACCCACGTATTGGGAGTTTTTTCAATACACAATGCATTGCGTACTTCGAACGCCAACCCTCGTATGGGGAGTTTTTTCAATACACAGAGCATTGCGTGCTTCGCACGCCAACCCATTGATATTAATGACTCACAGAAAAGTGTTGGGAAAAAAGAAAATCGAGCAGGTTGAACATTCAAATAAATAACACAAAGGTCAAATAAGCAATACAACTGAGGGCAATATGATAACAATAAGGTTAAAGAAAGTATATTGTATACAAATAGACTAAAATAAAAAACTATAGTACAAATGCAGGTCAGAAGGTGGTTTATAGAAAACTCAGCACAAAATAGTAGACAGACTGTAGAATATTTATTTTTGTTTATTCATAATATGATTCAGCTGCAAAACTTAATGATTTCCTGAAAAAGATTGGCAAAGACTCCCAGTTAATGATTCCTTAAAAGAGTTGGCAAGGGTTTCCAGTTAATAATTTGGTTCTTTGTTAATGATTTCCTGAAAAAGATTGGCAAGGGTTTCCAGTTAACAATTTCCTGAAAAGGGTTGGCAAGCGTTTCCAGTTAATAATTTGGTTCGTTGTTAATGATTTCCTGAAAAAGATTGGCAAGGGTTTCCAGTTAATGATTCCTTAAAAGGGTTGGCAATCGTTTCCAGTTAATGATTTTTTTCGTTGTTAATGATTTCCTGAAAAAGATTGGCAAGGGTTTCGAGTTAATGATTCCTTAAAAGGGTTGGCAAGCGTTTCCAGTTAATGATTCGGTTCGTTGTTAACGATTTCCTGAAAAAGATTGTCAAGGGTTTCCAGTTAATGATTCCTTAAAAGGGTTGGCAAGGGTTTCCAGTTAATGATTTGGTTCGTTGTTAATAATTTCCTGAAAAAGATTGGCAAGGGTTTCCAGTTAACAATTTCCTGAAAAGGGTTGGCAAAGGTACCACGTTACTGAAAAGGATTGGCAAGGGTTCCCAGTTAATAATTTCCTGAAATGGGTTGGCAAGGGTTTTCAGTTATGAGTTTTTGAAAACGGTTGGCAAGGATTCCCAA
Organism: Philaenus spumarius; assembly: GCA_018207615.1. Lineage (NCBI taxonomy): Eukaryota > Metazoa > Arthropoda > Insecta > Hemiptera > Aphrophoridae > Philaenus > Philaenus spumarius. Next base: position 209,362 of record JAGFPH010002167.1, read on the forward strand.
TTAATGATTTCGTGAAAAAGGTTGGCAAGGATTCTCATTATAATGAGTTCCTGAAAAGGGTTGGAAAAGGTTCTCAGTTGATGATTTTCTGAACAAG
>JAGFPH010002168.1:0-16432 GCA_018207615.1 Philaenus spumarius
ATTTTGATTATTTGCGTGCAATACCAGGACGAAACAGTTCCATACAGTTCTCTTCAATATAACTCGTCTTTCATCTTATTTTGAAGATAATCTTTTGTAATTTGCAGGAAATCGTTCATGAACATCTAAATTATAATTCGTAGGTGACAAAAATTAAAAATTATACGTTTCAGTTAAAGATATTTGATTATATAAGCAAGATGAAAAACATGATTTTCATTTTCAGTCGAGTCACTCGATAGCAGTACAACATCTTTCGAAATTTGTTACGTAGCCTACTAACTATAATATCCTGCGTTGGAATTTTCTGCAAATTTAAATGCCGTACGCCCATGGCGGAAACTAAAAATAAGACCGGCATTAGTAAAGTCGAAAGTGTATACAAGCAATATTCTAGTCGCTTTCGAGCCTTTTACCAATGTAATCAAAAGCCAGCAGCTTACTTTATTCGATGCTTTTTTACGAGTGGTATTGCACATTCTTAACAGATAAAAAAAGTGGTTTACCAACCTGTAAAACAATAAATATTCGTTATTTTACTTCCCTTGAAGCTAGACAGCTGATGTTTGGGACATTTATTTCATAAATGTTACGTAGAAAAAGTGAACTCGTAAAATTTCGGTTTCTACAGTCCAAGGGGTTAAATGGGGATAATTACCCTTACCCATATACATAAATTTAAATTCCACTAACTTCCTACAAGCTGGAGAGTTGGTATTTGGTACATTTATTTCATAGGCTAAATATAACGTAGAAAAAGTAAACCGATAGAATTCCGGTTAGAACAGTCCAAGGGGATAAATTGGGGTAATTAGGCCTTACCCCTATACAATGATGAATATAAATTCCACTAACTTCCTACAAGCTCGAAAGCCGACATATTTGGTAGATATTATTCTGATATACAAGAAGAAAACACCATTTGCATTTCGATTACTACAGTCTAAGGGTTGAAATGGGATAACTACCCTTAAAAATAACTAATAATTCGCTATGAAGCTACACCTGGGACTTGTCACATATTTCTATGAAGCTTATAGGAGAGCTTTTAGGAAAGAAAAGAATAATTGCATTTTGATTATGCGAGTAGCCTATAGGGAGTAAAATAATAAAATTAGTAAAAGTCAAATATCAAGGTGGTAAAAGAGGATTGATTGTGTAAATTTAATTTGTGTATCTATTTTATTAATGTTGTGGGTTTCGTTCATTTTTAAAGACATTGGGACTCGCTTGTCCATCCGCCAATGCTAAATTTCAAGAATAACATCAATTCCTGCTAATGTTAGCTTACTATTTATTTGCGAAAGTCAAGAACCTAAAACTTAAAAAAAAACTATCGGTAGAAGATAGAGGGGGGCTTCACAGGAAAACTATAATTAGGTATTAATTTTTCGTGCACACCCTTTATTGTATAGGCCTACATTTTCTAATAATTTTACTCACCAAACTGACGCCGCATTTCCAAAGTAGTAAATAAGAAGGAAGACCATAGTACAATTGGCGTTTCCTAGACCGTCCTGTGACAGAAGAAGGACGTTGGGTTCCTGCTGGTCGGGAGTACACGCTACAGCGTTGCGTCCGATTCCAGCGCGAAGCCCCCATCCTATGCTGACGACAGTATAACACAGAGCTAACAGAGGCAGCGGTTTTTCCGGATACGGGAATCGGGAGTTCTTGGATCCGGTATCCACGACAAACGTCATAAACGCGAACAACGTCGTAGCGAAACACAGACCCGCCCAGATAGTCAACCACACTTCGGCCAGATCTTTATCCGAGTTCCCGAAGAGAAGATCGGCATCGCACATTTGCGCGCAGCTTTGGGTACGATTGATAAACACGTAAAGGTTAGGACGAGCGTACTTCGCGCACGGGGTTTCCACGTTCATCGCCGGTAGGATGTTGTGCACTCTTATTTTCTGAATCCTATTCGAGGGCCGTGCGGCCACTATACCCAGCCCTATCTCGCCCGGACCTTCCATGCACATGTGTTCGTGATCGTTTTCCGGCGGGAATTTCGAACAGTCCAAAGCGGTAGGCCACGGAAACCCGAAACCTTGCAGCACCGGGTAACAACGCGATCTGACGGATTCGCACAGCCGTCGGCAAGGCTCTATAGGCGTCGCGACTTTTTCGTTGCACATAGGAACGTAAACGGAACAGAGGAAGAAATTCAGCTGAGCCGAACAGCCGTATTGTACGAGAGGGGAGAACGTCTGTAGGGTGAAATCGGCGTCCGCTTGGATCTCGTGCCCTACCAGATTCGGCATTCCCGTGAAGTTGTAGCCTATACCTCTACAGAGATCTACCGCTATAGGTTCGCACATTTTCGTGTTTACTGGAGGCGAAAGCAACGCGATAAACAACACTATCGCGTTCGGTACACTACCCCGTCTATACATCTCCGAACTCTAGCGCTTCCCAACAGCGACTGATAGGTTGTTCAACTGAGTCTCACCGCTGGTTTCTATCCCCTCTCCTCGGCAACCAGTAGCTTAGCCAATGTTACCAACAAACAAAACGTATATTTTCCTTTTCAATTATCATTATTCGCTGTAACCACCGCCCACCTACCTGGAACAATGAAGATCGTCATAATTGATTTGGTATCTGCATTCAACAATGTGATTTTATTCACGATCTATTGTTATAGGCTGCTGATTGTGTCGTATGTTTTATAGTCTTTAAGTCGTGGTTTGTACTCGGCTCATAAGATTTCATGTTAAATTTAAACACATTTAATGCTGCCGTCATTTGTAGAATTTATTTCCGTTGCACCTTGTTCTAAACAACTCGTAAATGCACTAGTTTTCCCTTTTCAATCAAATATGAGTTATTAGGTTTTCACAAGTGGTATAAACGAAGAAACAGTTGAGATTTTTCCTGTTATTAAAATAAGGTATAAGTATAACTGATAAATTTGAGATAAAACTTGACAACAATCATCTTTAACTATTTCTTTTTAAATCTTAAAATTATCTTATGTTTATTGAAATTACCAATAAGAGAAGTATTGAAAGTAAGCAAATTTAGGTCCTTTATATTTCATCTCATAACGAACAAATTATATTTCATGACTTTCATGGTATAACGAAATAAACGGTATCAGGAAACTGACACATACTTTCTCCCTCATTATAGGAACTTAATAAAAAAATATTATTTCATGAAGCCAAAAGTGTTTGAAAGAAACGTAAATTTCGTATTATTGTATTTTTTTTTAATGATAGCTTATAATTTTAATACCAATTTTTTTAATTTTTAAGAGTATTTTTCCCATAAAAATCCATAAAATAACGGAAAAACAAACTTTTCTCAAAAACGGCTCGAACAGTTTTGATTAAAATTTTATAGTTTATAGTACTTTAGGTCCCTAATAAACTATAAAATTTTAATGAAAATCGTTAGAGCCGTTTTTGAGAAAACTTGATTTTTCCGTTATTTTAAGGGTTTTTATGAGAAAATTTCCCTTCAAAATAAAAAAATCACAAAAATGAAAAAAATACAGTATCGCCTGGAGATACAGTGAATTAGTACCTCCATACCAAATATCATCAAAATCGGACGACTGGTTTAGGCCTATACGTTTTTGACCTACTTGATACATTTACACTATACCCTATATAAATTAGTGGTCCCGGCCATGCTTCGCTATAGTTTGGTTTTTGTATATAAATATATGCTTATACAGTTATACAAAACAAGTTTCAGGCAATACATTTACAAGACTTTTGAACTGAACGTCTGGACCCATACTAAGAGAGTAAATAGTATTTATATAATAAATAATCAATATTACCTTAATTTGGTACGTCAACTAATCCTTCCTTCTTCTCACTTCTTATTTTACTACCGCGGTTTCGGGCATTCGCCCATCTTCAGGTAAACACTTAACAACACAAAATACATTAATAAAAACATATATTTAGCTCCGAGTGGAGATCGTTAAAATTTATTAAAAGTTCATTTACGCATCTGACGTGCACGTCATGGAGGTTACACAGTCACTAACTGAAGCTGCTTCTGCCGTTAACTTATTTACTTGCCAAAAGTTTCGAAAACCAAACCCAAAGTTGGAGTTTTTGAAAAGTTGTTTGCGTGCAATTTAATCCTAATATCAAAATCCCAACTTTTTCCAAAATCTCAAATTTTATACTAATACTAGCTGACCCGTACGGCGTTGCCCGTGGTTGTTGGTATTTTCAGTCTTTTTGACGTAATTGTAATTCTTTTTAAGTGTTCGTTGAATACCTGTGAGTATCCTACTGTGGTCATGAAAAAAAGTCTACGCTATTTAGGAAAGCACTGAAAATTGTATTCCTGTAAACTACTATCTAACATGAAAAAGCTTTAAATATATCGTTTTAATTTATAGTTTTTACTAAGTTTGACTTTCACTTAATTTCATTGACAATGTTGCGAGCACCTACGGCCTTAGAGGAAGCTACGTACCAAATTTCATTCCAATTCGTTCTTATAGGGATTTTTAGTAACTTTGACCCCCTCCCCAAACCACCCTAAAATTTCGAATTTCTTTTAACTGTTTCTTAGCGAGGGTTTAAATTAGCTGGGGGTCGTAGAAAAGATATTTGAATCACTTTGTAACATCCGCGTTAATTTAGGATGTAACGAACTGGTTCAAATAGAGTTTGTAATTTTAAATGTATAGGCCTAATTATTATAAGATATTTTATATTGTTTAGTATTTAAATATACAATATACAGTATATATCAAAATAAAGCTACGAATGTGATATTTTAATGGCATTTAGATTCAGATGGTTTGTTTAGTTTTCAATAAAATATGTTTAAACTCGTGTCTCGTGTATGTTTATGGTTATGCATGGTGTCAAATAATTTGTTTGTTATTATTATTATTGATGCGAAAATATGTTTTGAAAAATATTAAAAACGTCATAGTTATGATATATTTTATATAAACAATATTTTAAGCAGCATATCTCTAAGTAGGCCTATATAGGATATTTAATAACCAATGTTTGAGTTTAATTATAATTCCGTAAGCATTTTTATTTGTGTTTGTTTATAATTTTTCAATCTAACCTTAAAAAGCTGTTGGTTTTGAAAAGTATTAAAGTGATTATAAATTTGCTAAGTAATGTTGCTATGGTAATACATGTAAACAAACATAAGCTTTTTATACGAACAGCTGTTTTTGTGAGCTATGGTTTTGAGAGTTGATACAATAAATGCTGTTTAGTTTCTTCCAAATTTGAAACTTTTTCGGGAAACTTTTCAAACTTTTCTTTACGTATAAACCTTCTATGAACTACTACAAACATTTTAAGACCAAAAATAGCCAAATCGGTCCAGCCGTTCTCGAGTTTTAGCGAGACTAACGAACAGCAATTCATTTTTATATATATAGATTATAAAGAGGTAAAATTTGTTTGTAGGGGGTAATCTCTGGAACTACTGAACCGATTGAAAAAATAGTTTTACTAATAAAAAGCTGCACTATTAATGAGCAACATAGACTATAATCAATTTTGATAAAAACTTTTTTTTAAATTTCATTATTTGTAAATTTAGTCGGGAAAAATTCTTAGGCTAGGCCTAGACTGAGGAACCAACACATATTTCTTGAATGTATTTACATTCGTTACCATAGCAACCAATTGAATAAAATAACAGATAAAACAGTTTTGTTGTTTGCTCCAATATTTCCGTTAACAGCTAATTTCAAACTTTGAAGCAATTATTTGTATTTCTAACTTTTAGGTTAGGTTTTTATTAAAGTGTACACCTGAGCCTTGCTGGTTCTTTATTATAACAGCTGTTATAAAATATACAAAATAATTTGATTTCAACATTTAACATTAGGTTATTATTAATCCTACACCTTTATTATAAAGAAAACATAACATGATTATGTGTAATGAAGGTTCCAACTGGATTGGCGTGCGGAGCACGCAGGGGTTTCCCTAGTCCTTAATAAAAAGATAAAATATATTTTTCCATTTTGACTCTTGGAGAAGCGGGCAAGCAAGTACGACTGCCAATTTTGATGTCTAATAGCTTTGTAAATACTGAAATAATTGATACTGACACAGACAGACAAAGTCTTGCCAAAAGGGTTTTGTTATTGGTTAAAACATGAGCGGTCTTCATCTCCTGGAAAACATAAGCATTCAATTAATGCTCATATTTTTCCATTTCTTGATTCAGAATCTTTGAAATACAACATCCATAGTTTCATCTGTTACAAGAAGCTAGATATCTAAAATTTAATAAATGTCCTTTTTACTTTCTCCCCCTATAGCCTACCATTGTATATGGAGAAAGTATTGTATTCGTAAAAATTTTCGAGTTTGAGTTTTTGGTGGAAATATCCGTTTTGGGTCCTCCTGAACCTAAAAAAGTGGTTTTCGGAGTGATGTCTGTGTGTGTGTGTGTCTGTGGGAATGTCTGTGTGGTGTCTGTCTGTGTGGATGTTATCAGACCTAGAGCCTAAACCAGTCGTCCGATTTTGATGATATTTGGTATGGAGGTACTAATTCACTGTATCTCCAGGCGATACTGTATTTTTTTCATTTTTGTGATTTTTTTATTTTGAAGGGAAATTTTCTCATAAAAACCCTTAAATAACGGAAAAATCAAGTTTTCTCAAAAACGGCTCTAACGATTTTGATTAAAATTGTATAGTTTATTAGGGACCTAAAGTGCTATGAACTATAAAGTTTTAATCAAAATCGTTCGAGCCGTTTTTGAGAAAAGTTGGGTTTTCCTTTATTTTATGGATTTTTATGGGAAAATTACTCTTAAAAATAAAAAATTAAGTTCCTATAATGAGGGAGAAAGTATGTGTCAGTTTCCTGATACCGTTTATTTTAAACTTCATGAGAGTAGTTTAACTTTTATCTGTAGTAGGCCTATTATTATTTGCAATTTTTTTATGAAATTTAAGTGTTCAGAATAATTTATTATTATCATTTGTGGCTCATTGAAACATTTAAAAAAAATCTTCTATTGTTCATTGTAACAAATAATTTGCTTTTTATTTGCAAATAGAATAAAAAGTTTCAGTCAAAAGAAAACGGTAATTTAAAAAAATAATATTTTTGCATTATAGGTTTTCTACGGCCCTGCTGCATTGAAGTAAACTTGTTGAATCATCTGCACAAAATACTCAAATGGAAAATAGATTTAAGATGGCGGAAAGGTTTTAAATTAATTAATTCAATAATAAATAACACGACTTTTATTGTAGATTCATAATATTACTGCACTATAGCTTTCAAATAAGTCCATGGAACCAGAATGCTGTTTGCGTCTCAACCATTTGAAGGTGCTATACAATGGAGATCCTCAAACCAGCGACCACAGAATTAAACAGTTTGGACTTTATTCCATTTTTAAAGTGCCAAAACATTTTTATTTTAAAATTGTGAACACACCATTTGCGTCCCACACTATTAAACTGTAAGTGTGTCAAATTTAAAAGATTTTCTAGCATTTTCAGCTATTGAAACCACGGTGTAAATGAATAGGGCGCATTGAAAATTTCATTCCTCTCTAGGCCCGCTCGACGTTTCTATCCTCACACAAGATGGCCGACCTAGCTTCAATTCCCCCAATATACGGGCTTATGGCATGACCATTCTACTTAATTCGGTGGTCGCTGCCTCAAACCCAAATATTGGAAAGAAAATTGCTTAATAACTCATTGCTCTAGCAACAGTTCAATATTCTTTTCATAAATCTCTGCTTAAAGTTATATTTTTTTGTCTATTATTAAACAAAAGGTAACTTCACCACATTTGTTTTAAATTGTAACTTGTAAAGCGATGGTAACTTTACTTATAGGCACTAGGCTTAGTAGTAAATCTGTTCAGGCCTGCCATTTTGTAGCAGTACGTATTTAAAAAAATATATTAATATTCTTGTCTGGTCAAGCGCTTTAGAAAGATATTATGGCCTAATATATCTTTTTATTATATTTATAAAAGTTTTTTGTTTACCTTCACTTTGTCCTACTGCTAAAGCCAATCCTGAGCCCACAGAAGCAATTCCTAATGGCATTACCATGAATAAAGATCAGCTATCTTAATAATTAATAATTAGACCACGCAGCTGGACCGCTGACGTGAGTTGAGCAAATTTCCAAAATTAAGTTTATATACCTATGTTTTAGGGTTTCAACCAACAATTTGGGAAATAGGTCTACTCACGAACAGCTGTCTGTGTGTACGCAATATATTAGTAGAATTTGTTTGCGAATAGTGGCCTCGCGAGTTTTCACCACTTGGCTTCGAACCGGGTACTTTTATGGTATTTTACGTTTTGGTAGATTTTGGGGGAACCAAGCAAGCTATAAGGTCGCGTAAAAAAACAAAATGTGCAGAATAACAGCCTATATTTATATTTTTAGAAAAAAACGCTAAAAAATTTCATTCTCGTAGTAAAAATCTCAAAAAATAGTTACTTCCGGTCAAAAAACGTACTTCCGGTTGTTGGATTTTTTTGGCTAACGAACTCGTCCGAGCCACATAGACAACCTACACGTGTACCAAATTTGGACCAAATCGGACTTAAAATGCGGCCGCTAGAGTGCGAACACATATATATATATATGAATTTTAATGAACCCCCAAAACGTGTTCTGGGGACCATGATCGGAGCTCATTTGCTACTTCCGACCTTGGGTCTCACCATAAGGGCCACTGCAATAGCTCATTTTTCCTATGGAAATTCGCTAATAATAATATTAGATGGTCCAGCTCAAAGGTTTTAAGCAAAGTTGAATCATGCCATTAAAGAAAAATTAATTTAGATAAGGTTGCGTATTGAAGGTAATCAGCTGTAAGAAAAGCCTACTATATCCTTAACCCTTTTATCAACTCAAAACCTAACCTATAAGTTGTAATCATAGTCTCAAAATGTTTCACATAGGTTCTTTTTTGATGATGTACTAAAAGCTAATGTATGTAATCAGGTCAGGCGCCCCACCCAAAGAAAATATCAACTAAACAAAAACTATTAATCAATAAATACTAAATAAGGTCAATAAAAATGATGGTGCTAAAAACTGCTTTTAACATTTACTAGGAATCGTATTGCAGCTTCGCCTGTGTGTTTTCAATTCAATGTCAATAGATTTGCTGTTTGTTCACCCAAAATGAAACGGATTTGGAAGGTTTTCAATTTCTTATTCTTTTAGAGACGTGTATTCACAAAAACTAAAAGGCCAAAACATTAAATGACGACAACATTTAACAATCAAATCCAACATCGCATGTATGGATCCCTGTTTCAACTTCTGCGTATTAACTGTCTATGCATGAGGTATTTTATTTTTAAGTGTTAACCTCTCCAAATGATCAAAACTGTACTAAACAATTTTTGTCGACAGATAATGTGTTAAGTCAGGCTAAATAGCTTAGTATGTAGAGTGAACTGCATTAGAAAATAATGTAAAAATCACAACAAATGAAAACAAAGGCATTATTGTCTTTTACTTTCTCCACCCTATACGTAGTATATGGAGAAAGTATTGTTTTCGTAAAAATGTTCGAATTTGAATTTTCAGTTGAATTATCTGTTTTGGTGCTCCCAGAACCCCAAAACATTGTTTAGTGCAATTATCTGTGTTGGTGCTCCCTGAACCCAAACATATTTTTAGTGGAATTTTTTGTTTTGGTGCTCCCTGAACCCAAAAAAGTGTTTTTAGAGTGGTGTCTGTCTGTCAGTCTGTCTGTATGTATACACGACCAGAGAGGACACTATTGGTCCGATTTTCACGAAATTTGGTATGTAGGTACTAAACCCTAATATCTCCAGGCGTTTTTTCATTTTTTGGAATTTTTAATTTTTAAGGGTAATTTACCCCTAAAAACGACAAAAATGCAAATTTCTCAAAAACGGCTCTAACGATTTTGATCAAATTTTCAGTATTTATAGTGCTTAAGATGCCAAACAAAATGACACCACCCGCTTTTATCAAAACTTCCGCGTTTTATAATTATGGGGAAATGTTTAAAAATAAACAAGTTTGTGTTGTCAATCTATCATCGCGGCAGCGGCCGCACGGGGTAGCACCACGGTAGCGAGCACGGCCAGTAATTCAAAGGTCGCGCGATCGAATCCCGCCTGGGACAATAATTTTTTTATACGATTGACGTAGGTAGAATATTATTTTTTTTGTTTTGTTCTAAAAAGTAGTAAATAAAATGATTAAAAACAATATTATTTTGACTACAGTAAGTTGGGAGAAAGTTTGTGTCAGTTAACTGATACCGTTTATTTAGATAAACAATTTTTCAACATTGATTGCTTGTAAAAACTACAGTAGAGCGTCGATTATCCGAAAGCTGGTCATCCGAAACGTCGGTTAACTGAAAGATTCAAAATTCACGCCACGCCAATGTTACACGAGCGCGCGCATCGGTCCGGTCAGTTTCACTGTTCCACGTCCACCTAACCTCATTTGTGTCACTGACATTAGCGTTGTTTTTTAACTGTCCCTGCTGTTGTTTCATGTGCTGTGTGACTTTTAGCACACAGCAAACGAAAACTTGTTGCGATTAGTCTTTCTGACAAACTTAAAATTGTAGAACGATTAAAAAAAAAGGTGCAATTGGATCAAGCTTAGCTCGGGAGTTTGGTGTTGGGAATTCAAAGATAACTGACATTAAAATGAACAGTGAATCTATCACAAAGTTTGCTTGTGTGTTGGGCAGTGAAGACGGAAGCTGATGACGAAGAAGCCTTCCAATGCTTCGAGACTGCTATTAAATGGTTGGGACAGCAAGACGAATGCGGTGCTGTCTTTGAAGTGTTTGAAACGACGCTTACGAGACTTGGCGGCAAAAAAACGAGTCTCCAAACTTAAGCAAACAAACATGTTTGACTTTTTCTTTTAGGTTAATTTTGTACTGTTTTTATCACATCTAAGTCAGTAAAACAAAAAAAGTTTATGTTCTGTTCCCTAGTTTATATGTACAGTATGTATTATACATAAACTCAAATCAAAGTATTATTTCTAGTCCAATAACATGTTTTATTTGCGTCCCACTACCCTCAACAAAGAAGAAGACTTTTTCCAGAAATGTTCGATTATCGGAACACCCACCTGCACCAATTGTTTCGGATAATCAGCTCTCTACTGTAATATGTTTTTTTTACCAAGGGCTACAAGAGCTAACAATGCGTTTTAAGAGTTTAATATTTACACCACTATTTTCGGATCGCCTGTTCTGATGGGATTATTCCCCCCCCCCCTCCAACAAAACCCCCGATGTGACTTGCTCCATTCATTTAAATAATGCTTCAGCCCTGCTCCCTTGGACAAATCCTGGGTGCGCCTCTAAATCAGCTGTTATATAATTGAATCGGATTTTATGGCTGACTGCTGTTTCTTTGCTTGGTTAATGTAGTAATACATGACTTTAATACAAGGCTAAAAGCACATTGGTAGCATACACATCAGATACGATCTTCAATGTTCGACTACTTTTCCGATATCAGCATAAAGAATTTTATTCAATTTGAAGGCCTAACTTCAAAAAATTAATTATTTCAGTGTTTTTTTTTTACACGTGTAAGAAAACTTCAACAATTAATTAATGTCTAAAACTATGTTAAGAAATTAATAGTATTAACAGGTCTGCAATTACACTCGCAAAAGTTTTGGTGCACTTGGAAAAACTTCTCATTAGTGTAAACATATCAGATATTGCAGCTTATAAGATCAGTTCAGAATATTTCTCATTCTTAGGTGCAAGTTTATTTTTTTACTTGAGTAAAAGTATTTATGTTTTTTAAATCATTTCTTTGCTTCACAATATAAAAACAAAAATCCAAGAGCTGCCGAAGGATGGTGTATTAATTTATTGCATGGACGCAATCAATTCTTATGGGATTGCCGAATTGTTAATTACGAGTACAAGGTCTGAAATAAAAAACTGTAATATGTCACTGGAGTTATTGATTAACATTAGCTGAAGAAAACTAAGTAGCAAATACTTACGTACTGGAAATATATTGCACACTTTTTTTTTATCCACGCAACAATGCACTATGTCTCAAATCTCAGTATTTGCGTTAACTAGAATGCGTTTGTAAACGTCGTGCTAGAACTTGACAATTACTAGCACATTTATTGCAGGTACTCATGTCCTAGTGTAAACAGTAAAACAATATTTGGTACAACACTTCCTCGTGTTTTCATGCATGTTTAAAAGCGGCTTTATACTTAGAATTTTAACATATTCATTTATGTTTAACTTTAGTGCATTTATATCTTTTTTGGTTCAACATCCGAGTGCTATGGTCAAGTTAGACAAGCACACACAGTAGTACTGATCTTAGCAATGACATATAAATATGTCAAAACACATAGTTTGTGTATTCTTGTAGCATTTTGTTCTTAGTTAAACCATTGTATTTGGATAACCTAATAGAACTCCGATCCAATGCAATATTTTGTTCCACTGGAAATTCGACTTTTTTGGCGCTATCTATTGGGGGAATGAAAGAAGCTGTTTGAAACACCAATGCTACCAATGATTTCTCCCTAGCGCTACCTCGCAGCGCGATCATGTATTATTTTCGTGACAACCTTTTTTCCGGCACACAGCCCCCGTATGGATGCAAGATCTATTTATTATTCATGATCTATGGTTAAACATCGTGGAAAAAGATATGTTGGTGTTGTACCCACTTTCATTATTAGGCACTTCTCTTACGTTCATAGGTATGGTAATGTATATTTATTTCTCTCATTACACTTTATTTACATTTCAATCTTTGCAACATATTTCTTGTTATGAATAGTTTCAAAATATAACACATTCAAAGAATTACTAAAAACTGTTTTTTCTACTTGAGATCTTTATGTCATGTACTGAATAATGAATGCTCCATTGCTGTGTATAAAAATTGGAATATCCCAACTGAACCAATATACAGTGTCTTGTAAAAATATTCACATTTTGAACTTACATATTTAATTAAAAAAACATTTGCTGTTTGAAAAGCTACATCAGTTGATAATTCAAAACAGCTGTTTTTTAAACAATGCAACTCATTGTAATTATTTCTGTCAATTAGTATATGATAAATATGTGTGTAGTTCGCTTGTTTTTTTTTTATCAATGTAATTGGGTTTTCAAGTGTTACTGAAAGACTGAGAATGTTCAACAGTATGTAACAGAACCACCGACAAAAGTAACAATTGCAAGGATTTGCGACAACAGAAAAGTAAACATTGAACACTCTGGACGGAGAAAAACCTCTACAAGTAATGAAAATGTTGATGCGGTAAGGCAGACTTTTACACAATCCCCAAACAATTCTTTTGTGAGACAAGTATTACAAAAGATAGTGTTCAAAGAATTTTAAAAGCTAATAAGTGGAGACCTTACATCCCACGACTTCTGCATGCATTAAATGAAGACGATCCAAACAGTCTACTTCAGTTTTGAAAGGGTTTCAGTATATGTGTGTAGCAAGTGAAAAGTTTATTGATTTAATAGCTAGGTCGGATGAAGAAACCTTTGAACTCAAATGGAGCAATTAACAAGTATAACTGCTTATACTGGACTAATGAAAATCTACACATAATTGAACAGAAACCAGTAAATTTATCATACCTAGTAATATGGTGTCGTGTGTCTTCAAAGGGTAAAGTTGGACCATTTTTCTTTGAGGGAATAGTCATTGGTGAAGCTTATTTACAAATGCCACAAAACAGATTCCCCCTTTACAGAATCTTTATGATGAAGAAGAAGTGTATTTTTAACAAGATCGTATTATGATCTTGACGTGAGGAGATTTATTGACAAACACCTTTCCTCAGCGATGGTTAGGGTGAAGAGGATATAAACACAATCTCCGGACTTAACACCCATGGACATTTATCTTTGGGGTGTTTTAAAAGACACTGTGTATGGCATAAAACCAAGGACTCTGAAACAAGTGAGATTGCTTTTGTCGTAATTTATTTAGATACAGTACAATTAGTTTGCCATTCTGTATTAGCCTGTTGTCGTAAATTTATTGCAGTTGACAATAATAATTTTAAACTTTTAAAAGCTTAAACTTTAAGTTTCATGTATTTAAATGTTTTCTTTAACTAAATATATCAGTTCAAAATGTCTATACATTTTTCTGAGACACTATGTATTTGAACTGAACAGAATATATGCTATACTTTTTATTTTGGAAAACTAAACCTTTGAGAGATAACTCTCTGTCCTGAGTTTTCAACAGTCACTAAAATGTTGTTTTCAAGAAAGTATGTTCCCTGTTCTTTATCACTGAAATCAAATAATAATTTGACCACACTGCTGAAGTGAGTTGAGCGAATTATCAAGTTTATATGTGTTAGGGTTTCAACCAACTACTTGGGAAATTGATGTACTCACGAAGATTCGCTTCGTTGTTGGAGTTTTTTGGCTAACGAACTCGCCCGAGCGACATAGACAACCAACTTGTGCACCAAATCGGACTTAAAATGAGCAGTTAGAGTGTGACTACATACATACAATTTTTAATGACACCCCAAAACATGTTCTGGGGACCATGATCGGTGCTCATTTACTACGCCTAAACTCAGGTCTAACCATAAGGATCACTGCAATAGCTCATCTTTCCTACGGAAATTTGCTAATAACTAAAATTATACTTTGTAAAATGTTGAATTATTCTGTTTACTCCTATTGGGTTTTGCGACGCCATTTTAACTTTACAGACTGACAGTTGACAAAATACAAAAGCAAAAGAATCATGGCACCAAAGTACCCCAAGTACCAGTGGCGTAACTACATTGATTGCCCCCCCCCCCCCCGCAGGTACAAAAATGGCGCCCCTTGTCCTTTTGTCGGCACTAGATGACCCCTCTCCACCCGTAAGCAATCACACAATACGCACACATCATTAAGGCTAGTCGCATATTGAGGTGCGTGTGAGATGACATAGCCTTACACCTGGTGGTTATTATACCTTTACATCAATGAAATACATTTGTTTGATGGGGGAGCAATAGTTCGCTTATTATTATTAATTACTAAAGTTTAGCAGGCATTATTGTTAACTGCTATTAAACAGATTGCGCAACCATGATTACGGTTTCAGATTTATGATCCGTGGTTATATTATTTATGGAACAGTTTTATTAAGATATCTGAATGAAATATTGTTCATTGTAAAATTTATTTTGATTATAATGTGTTTACTACATTTTATTTTTTGAATTCCTTTATATACTTTTTATGTGCCCAGACGCAGCGCCCGTGTTATTTACGCCACTGCCAAGTACGCCACAGCTTTCTGAAATATAATCGTGTAGCTTAAAATTGTAGCTAAAAATCAACCATGCATTGGTGCACGCAAATACACAAGCATGGGTTGCTGCAAAGAACATTATTATTATGCTGCTATCATACATAGCGTTTCTGTGGTTACCGGATATAATTGTGATGGTGGTCATATGGTTTAAAAGTGACTATAAACATATGTCCAGAAACCAGCTTCTTTTACCAGCTATCTGCCATTTTGTTTTTTTACTAAATAACTTATATTTCTAGAACGGCTAACCGATTGAATTGAAATTTAGAATGTTATTCATGAATGTATAGCTCTAGTTAAAAAAAATCAATTTGTTAAAAAAATCTGTTTAAAAATGGCGGCCATTTAAACGGGAATAACTAAGAAGCCGTAAATTTTTATAAAAATTAACAAGAGTAATTTTTTGTACTACGTTTGATTTCCTATCAAATAGTATAGCAGTCAAAATTATCGAACAAATGGTAAAACAACCTCCATTGATTAGTGTTTATTAGTTTGACGCATTACAATTTATACAGCCTGCACATTAATGTGTTTGATATATGTTTGTAGGAAGACTTTTTTAATTTATTTTGATCCACATGACCCTCCCCTGAACTATCTACGCACATTACAGAACCAACATGTATTACCCAAAAGGTTAAAGATCCATACAGATTTTAATCATTATGCATTTTTAATTATTAAAAAAATGTAAATTGTGTGCTTACACGGGAGAAGTGTAAACTTTTTAACACAACTTACGAAATGAGGAAGCACAATGTCCATTTCAGAGGTATTACCAATTAAACTATATATTGTGTTAACATTTAACGGGTTAAGCCTAGGGCATTATGTTACACTTATATACCCAACTCAAATATACTATACTAGCAATGCATTTGTGGCCTAACCGTCTAATGCGCTGGTCTATGGTGATGTACTCTGCTGGTTCGAACTTTTTGTAAACTGACGGAATAGAGCGTTTCAAAAAATGTGTGATGGAATAGAGCATTTCAGAAAATGTGTGACGGTAAAATCCGATTCACCCGCCAACAAACGAGCATTTCACAATAGAGCGTTTCAGAAAATGCGTGACGGTAAATTCCGATTCACCCGCCAGCAAACGAGCGTTTCAGAAAAT
>JAGFPH010002168.1:16913-42443 GCA_018207615.1 Philaenus spumarius
TTTCAGAAAATGCGTAACGGTAAATTCCGATTCACCCGCCAGCAAACATAGCGCAGAAGTGCGCCTATAGAAGTTTACACTTCAAAAATATATTTGAACTCTTCCTAAGCAGTTGAACAAATTACAGTCTTTGGAGAAAAATTAAGTATTTTCTAACCTCAAAAACAAATTGTTTATTCCTACTTCAGTCACAAAGAAAAATAATTTCCAAAATAAAGTACACAAAATCCCTTTAAGAAAAACTTTTTGCATCTCTATGGTACATAAAAATAAATCAAACTCGGTAATTAAAATACAATATTTTTATTTAAAAGATCATTTATATTGTCTGGAAAATCTGGATTATCATGTGTAAACTTTCTTTACAGCCTCCTTAATTAGAATAAATTCTCAAAAATCTAATAATGTTTGTAAGATAGTCTGATAATTTTTTTTTTGCTTTTAAAAACATAATAAACACAAATTTTTTCATTTTAGTGAAACCTTACCTGATGTAGTTGTATTATTGAGATGAACATAAAAAAGATTTTCTTCATTTTGGTAAGTTAATTAACTAAACTATTTCCGTAAATTTTCAATATAACTTAACTAACATTTTATTTAGACTTTTACAATTTACAAACATTTTAATGCAATATAACTTCAGTCATTAACAAGCTTTGATAATACAAGTCCTGGTATTTTTACTAATGTGATTATATATACATATCTTTAAACATAATTCTGTCGTAAACAACAAATAATTAACAATCAAGTATACAATTTGAGAGTCTGTGAAAGCGCAAACAATATAATATCTATTCCTTAACAAACAAAATATTAAATTAAGGTGAAAAGAAGAGGCCACAGTAATATTTCTATACGATAAAATTAACTAGATATTAAATAATACTGTACATATTTATTAGCTGCCATAATCTAAAAAATGTATATCGATCACAAATTCAAATACAGTATATTTTTTACAAGATCACATCACTTAAATTTAATACATTGTTTAAAAAACTCAAATACAGAAAAACCTCATTAATCCGGACCCCATTATGACGGACTTCGCTTAATCCGAACAGCCAGTTGACTGCAGGTTATAAAGATTACATTAAGCTAAATTTGGAATAAGCCTAGATTCTAAACTAGTAGTCCACAGAATGGACCTTTCATATTCGCAGTGTAATACATTTTACTACATGTTTTATGAATTAACGTATTGTCAGTACATACAACTAAACTCAAAATACATGTTTGTTTTCTATAAAGGGTGTTTCATTATGTACCTTTTTTCATACTAAGGTTATTTCATTTAATCCGGACTTTCAATTATCCGGACGACTTAAAGCCCCAATTAATCCGGATTAATGAGGTTTCACTGTATATTAATAATTACATAATGAGTAAAAACTTTCTTTTTTCCCAAGATTTGTGTTTATAAATTGATACGGTATTTTTAATTTTATTGTTTGTCATAAAATGATTTCAAAGATTGCCTTAAACTGTTTTTGTTGGACATATACCACCACTCACCAATTGAACTCCACAGATAATCTGTTTTAGAACCGCCACTGTCTAATAACAGTACTATTGTTTTATTACAACAATTCAATCAAAAAGTAAAGGAAAAATTTAGCTTTTTCTCAGATTATTTGGTTGGCAGTACCAACTGCTACGGTATAAATAGTTAGTACCTTGTGTTCTTTAAGAGTTATATTGTTTTGTTTTTTTTAAATAAATTTGTAGAGGGCGCTCTAAATGCATGTTTGGAGCAGGGAGGAGATGCAGGAAGATTTCTTAACAAGGCTAAAGTTTACAATATTCAGAATTTGTTTAAGTGGAACCAAGAGCATTATTTTGTTGGATCCTCTTCACACTCGAATGAAAGGTTTTGTCCAGAAAGCAACTAAAAAAACTGTTATAATATGGAGTAAATCAATAGGAGGGGGGAATGTTGAAAATAATTCATTTTTCATTTATGTACAGCAAATAAAAATTTTATGTTTTAAATTTCACTTAACCTGTTGATTTACAAACATAAAAGAGATCGAACAATTTTCCGAAGAAATTTAGCAAAAAGAAAAAGTTAAGAACAATATAACGATAATCAAGTAATATATTAATGGATGGAAATTATGTTTAAGAAGAAAAGAAATGGTTTACGGATTTGGAGAGGATATATTTACAGAAAATAGCTTTGGAAAATACAAGCTTGTAATATTTTGTTCACACTCTATTTGTATCAAGGAAGATAATTTAGAAATATAAGGCTATCGTAAACAAAATAAATATACAGGATGCCCTAAAACAAACTGAATATAGTGCCTGTGTTCAGCAAACTAAATTTAAAACTAATACGCTCTCCAAGTATATATACTTGTTACGTAAACTTTGACCAAGGCAAACAAAATCAGAACCTGCTCTTGTATATTTTTTAAAATGGCGGATGTTTAAAATGTTTAATGTTAAATGACACTAAAATTGGTAACGGCCGCCATTTTGAAAATATATAAGACACTAGTCTGATTTTTTGCATCCTGTTAACATTCACATAACAAATATCTATACAAAATTTGAACTCAATATCTCATTTACTTTCAAAGATATTCAGTATTTTTGTACAAAAAAGGCGGATGAAAAACAATATGTTTTTGGACTTATGTTTATTGGAACTTTTTATCTTATTTTTACCCAAGGAACAATCCCACAAAGTTATTCCAGAGAGTTCCTGCACCCTCTCTATATATAGTTTCTTTTTAAATTAATAATAAATTGAGAACTGGGCAGAAAAATAATAGTAACAGCTGTGAAATGAAAGAAAGAATCAGTGTCAACAAGGAAAACTTATACCTTGGTGATGTGTGAGTGACATAAGAGACTAAAGCACTTAAAATCTAGTCCTCACATCTTGGCTTTTATCAATGCCAAGTAATTTAAATTATTATTACAATTTAAAATTTATTTCCACTAAAAAAAGATTTTTATTTTTTCAGCCAGTGTTATTTATTTTTTGTGTGTACTGGATTTTCTAACTGATATTATGAAGTAAGCAAACAATTTATTAAAAAATGCACATAATGATTACTTGAACATATTCTACTTTTATGTACGTTTACCATTCTACGTTTGATTTTTATTTAAAATGTATATTTAAATGTAATGAGTATTTACAAAAAAGATTAAAGTTGTTTATATTATATTTAGTATAATTAAAAATGTTGTATGTTATTTTTGGTTAATCCGTATTTTCGGCAATATGGACTGCAGTTGATCTTATAAAGTTATGATTATCGGGGTTCTGTCATAACTTCGTAAAGCTTCAGTCAAATGTAGTCTACATTGTGAAATACACATTACATCTAAACCACTAAAAAATAAACCTAAATTTAATCACAAAATATAAACAAACTCTTTTCCCTTACTATTAAGCATTACCTCTTCCTTTCACCCATTTTACTTGCTATGACATTTTGTAAGCATAGCAGCAAATTATAAATATTATATACAAAATACAAATATTAACAATAAACCAAATATTTTATATAAAGGAGATACGAGTTTTAAAATAGTGTTCTTTGTAAAAATATATGATCAAATAAAAAATTAGGCCCAAATTGAATGCTGTACATGTTACGCTGAAATGATGAAAGCCTATTTATGCAAACTAACAGGCCTATTACGTGGTCTTGACAATTTTAAATCGCTAGCACTGCATATAGGGCAGCAGGACTAGGAAACTTCCAATCCTCTTATACAAAATCAATTTAAAATTAAATTATTATGAAACGCAATATTATTTTGTTTTAGTTGTAGCATTTCACAATACTAGCAGTCAATCAGAATAGAGAAACTTACCTAACTTGTCACTCTATTTCGAAAAAAAGATTATTTCAAAACCAGCAATCTAAGATTGAATCTAACAAAATGAATGTTGCCAATTTATTACAATTAGGTCAAACAATTCATAGAAAACTCTACGAAATAGTATATTTCACAATTCAGCGTAATACATGTAACCAAAGCTCTATCATCTTAAAATATATTTGTCATTATAAAAATATAATATTTAATGCTAATTTGGTAAAAAGTAAAGTTATTATAGCACAATGTTGATAAAATAAAATTCTTTCTCTTATTAAATGAGATTCTTGAGCTAAACTATGCATGTACAGTAAAACCTAAGTTCAACAGATAAATTTATATTTGTGCACATTTTGAAATTATATAATGTCCACTATAAACTTTTAAAGGAGGGCTGAATCTTGAAAAATGATTTAACACTCTAATTTAGTAAATGCTAAACGTAGGTTTTTGGTATAACAGGTACAGAATATATGAATCAAGAAAAAAAAACTTATAGCAAAGAAAAAAGAAATAGATGTCTTTAGCCGTGATAGTGTTCAAACATTTTTCATTTTATAAAATCCCAAAATCTCGTTTTTCTGCTTTCATCCAATCAGTTATTTAACATCTCATCAGGAAATCAGATAAGTTTAAATTTCTAAAATATGAAAATACGGAAAGAGTATTATTTTGAGTACTTTTTAGATTATATCTCGCTGCTAAAGCTCATTATTTATAACTTTTATTTGCATTATACTAAACGTGAATGCTTTTGATAATAATGCGTTTTGTATTTATTATTTGTTAGTTCTACATTTGTACTAAATATTTTTATTAAATGGAATTTGATGCAATTCCACAAAGTTGTTTATTTTTGAATTTTACGCTTCTTATAATTGTTTTATAAAATGGCTAGTCAAACTAAGGTTTTACTGTAATGATTAAAAAAAACTGGTACACTTAAAATTATTTTGGCTTAGGAAACACTTTTCTTTTTTAACTGAACATTGCCGATCAATCTGAACCAGTAAAGGATACAATTAGTTTATATTATATATAAATTTATATATTTACATGGGTTACGTAATAGCCTTAGATTATGAGTACAGCTGTTCAAGTTTGAGTTGCAGGGCAAACCTTTCCTCTTTGATGAGAACCAAGTCATTCTGTAGTTCTGAGCACAATCTGCGTAGTACGTTATTATGATCTTGCCTTGTTTCAGCGCTGCACAGACAATAAATCAACAAAATATTAAACAACGGACACAAAATTAAATTTATACAAGGAAGCCCTCTAAGAGCCTCGTATATGAAAGATACAAGTGATTTTAAAATGCGCAGCTACCTTTAGGAAACTGATTCTACTGGTAAAGGAAGATACAATAGTACAACCCTGAAAATCCAAAGTAATTGGGGCTGAGCCTAGTTTGAATGTTTAAAATACGTATTGAATAAAGTACCAGGTGCAATGTAATTCATTAAATAACCCAAGACAGTACATCAGCCTTAAGGTAGGGATGAGACGCAGGCGCGAGGTTAGTGAGTCAAGTAGCAATAAAATGGCTATTAGTGTTAACACTATTTTGTCTACAGTAGTGGCGAATAGCTGTCGTTTATGCGGAATGTTTAGAATAAATAAGTTTAAAAAATAATCAAGCAGAGATTGTTGTCGGGTTAGCTTAAAAGTAATGCACACATCCTTATAGTACACGAACAAAAAGAAATAGCACAATCGGGGAAAAAGTACATTAAAGCACAATTCTTAAGCTTCAAAATCATATATTCATTTTTCGAAATAGTCACAATTAAGATTAACACATTTCTCCCAACGTGTAACAAGTTTTTGTAGTCCGTCACTTCCAATTTCTCTTAATTCCAGGAATTGATAGCCGCTTTCACCTCATCATCTGAGGTGTATTGATTACCCTTGAGGTCTCTTTTGAGTAGAGGAAGAAAATAAAAAAAGAGTAAAGAGGGTGCGGAATCGGGCAGGTGTGTGCACAAGCATTGTGTTGTTGCAAGATTGTGTTGGCGCCTGGTTGCGTCTAACACGACAAACTCGACATTGGAGGTGTTTTAGAGTCTCTATGTACTGAAAAGAATTTACCGTTGCGCCTCGTTCCGGATAATCGGTCACATAAGCTCGATGAGCACAGTCGAAAGAAGTTTTTTTGTTATGGTTGTGTTTTGAACTTTTTCATCCGAGAAGAAAACCAATGTCGATATTCAGGTCTCTGTCTTTTCTCTTCCGGGTCGTAATGATGGAACCATGACTAATCCTCCGTCACAATATTAAAAAAAAAGTCGTCTCCTTCATCATGGTAATGCTGCAAAAGTTACTCGCAGAATTCCAATCGACGAGTTTGCGTTGTTCATTGTCTGTGGCAGTGATCGGACGTTCATTGCGTGTTTCATGAACAATTATGGCTTTTCCAGGTTTGCAACCATACAATTTAAAAAACCCATCAACTTACAGTAGATCTATCAATAGCACAGTCACCTTAAGCAGCCTTTAGATGAAGATGAATCTTAATAGGAATCACTTTTTCAGCAGTTAAAAATTCGATAACAGCATGCTGTTTAACTTGCGTTGACTTAGCACTACAAGGTCTTCAATCTGCGCATGCATATAGAGGGGGAATGTTACTTCCACATCCCACCCGACGCTCTTCTGAAAGTCATTTCGTTCGTGTTCTACAATCATGTGTGCATTACTTTTCAGCCTACCCTCGTATATAAAACACATAAATGAATCTGTATTCCAAATGTTTTACCAACTCGGGACTGTAGCATTCAAATCTATAAGACACATAATTTTATAGTTTTGGGGGTTTGTAGAATTCCATGAAAATCAACATAACAGGGATGTCTAACCCACCATGAGCATGATAAATCGAGAGAAGCCTGTAGATGATTAATTATAACATATGATCCTTATGTAAGAAACTGTTTGGAATGTCAGACTGATTTTTCAATACTAATAACAAAAATAGTATGCTTAGTATGTTAACAAAAAAATTATCGAGACACTATTATAATCCACTATAAGCTTTACTGGCTTTTTTCCCCTCTCTTTAGCCTTATATGGCTGGGCACCGATTCATATCATGCGGCCCGTTTCTTCCTTGGGATTAAAATCTTCAAATTGAAATTAAATTATTTCCTTTCGTCCACAATACACAAGACCACTATAAGCATAAAAAGTCCACTTGTTCAAAATTTTTCACTGGGTGAGTTCCGACTTCGTTGTACGAAGTTTGTAACGGAACTACCTTCTCTGCTGGTCTCAACATATCTTTGTTTTCACTCCTCAATGACAGAGACAGGTCAAAATCTGTCGTCAAGCAATAAAGTGCACATTGGATTATAATAATTTTCTTCCTATTCCTGTTATCATAAAGTTATCGGCTGGGCAAATCTTGAGTGGTTCGGGGTTTGTACTTAGGGTAAAATGGAAGGTAGAAATAAGAATGAATTTTAGGAAGTGAGGGAGTTAGGCGTTAGGGAGTGGGTAGACATGAACCAAATTTTGTCAAGCCACTTTAGTGTTAAAGAATAAGATGAGTGAGTGAGTACTGGAGCAACAGATTATTATTAAGTGTTTAGCTAATGAAGGCGTAACTCCAACTGAAATTTTACGGAGGTTGGAGACCCAGTTCAAGGACAAAACGTTATCCAGGACCCGAGTCTTTGCCTGGCATAAGCAGTTCTCTGCAGGAAGAGAAAGGGTCGAAAGAGCCACAATCGCCGCCTAAAGACAAGTGTTACGAGGTGATTCGGAATCTCATAGAGGCCGATAGGCACATAACCCTTGAAGAAATCGCCAAGGAATTGAACATTAGTTACTGGAGTGCCCGACAGATAGTGACAGTCGACCTCACGTTTCATAAAGTATCCGCTAGATGGGTGTTTGATGAACAGAAGAGACACCGTCTGGAGGTTTGCCAGCATCTTTTGAATCGATTTTAGGATGAAGGTTAGTCATTTCTCAATCGAATCATCACCACGACAAAACTTAAGTGCACCATTACTCTCTCGAGTCAAAACAAGCAAGTATGAAGTACAGAAAGATTGCCGCTGAACGCGAAGACTCAAGTTTAGGCCAGTAAGGTCATGGAGACAAGATGCTTTTCACTTCAACTTTCTACATATGAGAAGAAACAGAACCTATTCACTTTTAATGTTTCAATTCCTTAAGACCTGTTAACTGAACTTACACCACACTTCCTATAATCAGCAGAATCCCACAATCATTACCAGGACAAACTAGGCTCATTTAAATAGAAAATAACATCACTCTGTCGGGCGTTGTTTGATAGTTTTAGAGTTCAGAAGAATGATGTGGTAGGAATTAAGAAGGAAAGTTAGTCCTGGAGGGATCAGCCTTCAGACAACGAAGGAGGACGCCCGTGTTGTCGGGGTCAACCGGTACACCACGCAAGGAGGTAGGTAAAGGAGCAATAAGAAAACGAGACGTTTATATGAAATAGGCAGCGAGAGAGAGAAAAAGGGGGATCATTGTTGGTGACTCTGTAGATCAGTACAGAATGAAAATACGATTGAAGGAAGCCAGTATTTATAAGCTAGCTGGATCGGCGTGCGCATGTCCACAACTTTGCCTGGTCTTGTCCCTTCCAAGTTCCCTCTCTTTTGCTGTGCGTCATTTATTTACAAAGGTTTACAAAATACTTAAAACAATATGCAAAATATACAATTTAAATTAGTGTTGATGATGACTTATTGGTAGTGACACAACTCCATTAGGTAATTTCAAAATAGGCTTCTTTATTGGAACTTTTTTAAAGTATTTTGTAAACTTTTAAAATACTTCTGTTATCATGAACAAAGAAGAACTGCTTGAACAGATTGTGTTACAGAAAGCTGGTGCAAAGAAAGCCCTCTCAATTTTTAAATCAGTTAATGATACGAAATAATTTTCCCCGACTGTAGGAACCCTGTCTTTATTTAGTTTAATAGGTAGATCAATGTAAATACATTGTTGTCAAAATATCATACCTGACTTCTAATGGCAGCACAGGAATTTCTCTAAACGGCGGTGATGTTCTCTCTGGAAGTTGAAAACAAATACAATTACTTACCTAATAAAAAAATTAAAATTTGAATGTAAAGTTAGCCCAATGAATTACATTATCAAAATTTTAGTATTTGTTTAACAAGTGATGTTCTCCAAACTCTTAAGAGCCATGCATACTGGAAATTAGAAATCACATTTTAGTAACTTTTTATTCTTTTAGCGCTGCCAGTACCAGTGGTCAACAACGAACCATACAGCAAATTCTTCTTTTTCCCTCCATCTTGCATAAAGTCAGTTTTGACAGAACAGTGGTTTTCTTTCAGTGGTTTCAGTTCAATCCATCTTTATTTTATATTTTAGCCTAGTCAAGTAATTTCACACATTCGCTGGTTTGGTCCGACATAAAACAAATTCACCAAATTTCTTTTCAAACGTTTAGTACAACAACTTTCATTAAGTTTATATAAACAATTAGGTAAAAATTTAGAACAGCTTGACCAGAGGTTTTTTTAAAATTTCTTCATATTATGAAAGAACACGTTAAACTGATTATAAAAACATGGAAAATATCCGCGGGAAATAAAAATTATAGAAATTATGAGAGAAATTAAAGTAGAAAATATAGAAGTTAACTTCAGTATTTTTTTTATATTTTAACACTAAATAAAAGAAACAAATCACTTAATACACCAAGAAATATCAATAATAACTTCACTAAACAAAATTGATGAAAGAAATCACGAAAATATACGTAGATATTTATATAACTTTCCAAAACTTTTAGTTTAAAAACAATAACAATTGTCGTTAAGAAATTACATTGAATACCAGTATAAAAAAAGAAACTTATCATTTCTGATTGCCAACGTTGCCACATTGAACATATGTAATAGGAAAAGATGACGCAACAGTATAATTATAATATTTCGTCGTTATTATCACATTATGTAATTAGAATTAAAAAAAAACTAGAGGTACTGACCTATACTGTTTAGTCACAGTATGTTACCGATAACAGTATAATTATAATATTTCGTCGTTATTATCTCATTATATAATTAGAATAAAAAAAAAAACTAGAGGTACTGACCTATACTGTTTAGTCACAATATGTTACCGATAACAGTATTATTATAATATTTCGTCGTTATTATCTCATTATATAATTAGAATAAAAAAAAAACTAGAGGTACTGACCTATACTGTTTAGTCACAATATGTTACCGATAACAGTATAGTTATAATATTGTAGGTTCTAATTTTAGGCAATATAGGAGGCACTGATAAACCCACTTAAATCTAATTGCAACCCATCTGGCAACCCTGTTCCTATCGCGTATTAAAATGTCTGTTCATTGTCTGTGTTAAATCCCATAAGCGATTTTTGGTTTGTTAATTTGTTATGTTATATTTGTTTTAGAATATTTATAATTGATTTCCCGCGATCAGTGAAGTGTCTAATTTCATTATATATATAAGAAAAAGTTATATATAGTGTAATTCTATTAAAACCTGTGGTCAAGCTGTTCTAAACTAGAACCAACAATTAAATGAATTTTAAAATATTATTTTTATTTTAACTTGTACATTATTCTGATTACTACGAAAGTTTTCCGGTGTGCCTAAGGTTTAAAGTACAAAAGTAGGGGGAAATGATCAGGTGAAACAACGGAATTACTCAAGACAATACCGACCCTTTGTATGATGGTTAGCTTTATCAAGTGGATATGAAGTATATCAGTATATTTTTAGAGACAATTCTATAAGTATAGTTTTAATTGTATATTTTTATTACCTACTATTAACAACTAATATATTAGCCATAAGTTCACGGTTTGTTGTATTTCGATCTTATAAAATATTTGTTTATTAAAAACTCGGTGGGAAAAAATCTTAAATTTATTTATCTCCTATAAAGAATTCAAATGTAAATTTTATAAAATAAAACATCTTAAAAAAACAGTTACCTGAATTTGAATGGAAAAATCTTTAATCAATTGCATAATTACTATTTGTATGAATTGAAACATCAATGTGCTTTAAATTATTATATTTTGAGACCTATCATCACAAAAACAGACTTTTTGCTGTTATATGTGAAAATACTAAGTGCACAGTAAAAGAATCTACTTCCAAGATTTTAGAAAATTAAGATATAACTTAGGTGGTTCTAAATCTCATAGAGGCCGATAGATGCATAACCATCGAAGAAATCGCTAAGGAATTGAACATTAGTTACCGGAATGCCCAACAGATAGTGACAGTCGACCTTGCGTGTCATAAAGTATCCGATATATGAGTTCCGTGTCTGTCGATCAGCATGTTTTTAACTTTTATGTACAGTTTTGAAGATGATATTTTGTAAATTGATGAAACCGGGATTGCTTGAAGTATGAATGTGCGTCTTATTCACAAAAAATAGTTATCACGTTCATAGGTGTAGTGAGTCGGTTGATTATAAATATATATATCAAATTCAAACTTGGCGTAGAAGTTAAAATGCATATTTGGATTTGCAATATTAGTTTTTTGTGAAGTATATTAGTTTCTCTAACAACACTGTTTTCTTCATAATTTTAACTGGGGTATTTAAACAGAGGGTATGGGTTTTGGGTTGGAAACATATTGTTGAAAGATCACATTCACTACAGTTTTTTGGTTTTGTGGTGGGTTTTATGCTATAAGTACCTCTAAAGCACTATTTTTGTAATATTAAAGAACTGACCAGCTACACTAATTTGCTCAAAACATATAAATTCTATTTCATCTAAACGTTTACCACTGAAGATGAAAGTTGTATCGTCTGCGTATTGAATCACACTGTCAATATTAACAGATGTTGACAAATCATTAATATACAATAAAAATTAAACCGGGCCAAGAATTGATCCGTGTAGTACAGCAAGAATATATTTGCTGTAGTACTGTTGGAAGTAGAGGAGATGGAGAATATATTTTGGAGCAACAATTTTGGGAATATCTTTTAACTTACATGATATTACAAATTTTAAAAAATAATAAAAAATTTTATATTCTTAAAAAAGCGCTTTTCAACGATAAATGACCAAGTCATGACATATTGAGGTTTTGTTGCATCAAACTTAGGCCCTCCACAAAATTCATACTGTAGTAATTATATTTTTGAGTTTTGATTATTGAAAGATAATCACGTTTGCACTAAGCCACATTTCATTGTGATACCTGATCTAGTAAAATACAAGAAGATCGGAGGATTAACAACAGTAACCTAACATTATTAACTTTAACCTTCTTACCAGGTTTTCTATAAACTTTAAAGGCCCGAGGTTGTTCTGTATTTGAATCGGCAGGAAACTGTGCGAAATCAGCGAACCCTGCAACATGATCATTTTCTCCTTCTACTCTTTGGCCAAGAAGTTTCTTTGGAGATATCTGCAAATGTAAATTTAGATCAATCTGAGAAGGATTAATCAATTGTTTTCTCATACTTAAATTATAGACAGAGAGCATGTAAATAAAAATGTATATTATTTGATAAAGATACAAACACTTTTATGAATAACAAAAAGTGAAATTTGGTGATCTTGAATTGGCATTTTTCTTGATCATATGGTATGAAAATGAGTTTTAACCCTATAAATGCCAGGCTGCACTATTTGATGCTCTCTCGGCCGTAGAACACAACCATTTTGAACAATAGTGAGAATTTGCATATTCGATTATTTCATACACTTAAAATTATCGAATCGTAATAAAACCGGCATCGTTGGAAAGGAAATGAATTAAAGTTTAATTTTTGTATTTCAAACTTTTTCGTAGAACGTATATTTACATACGTAATCATCATTTTAAAATTGTAGTTTGGTTTAAACCTGTTTCCGCGCGTACAATACAATACAATTATACTCTTATTTCCCACTTCTTTAACCTCCAAGACCATCTACAGAAATATTTTGATCAATATTATAAAGCTACCATGTGATTCGTCAAGATTTTAAATTTTTGAAACTACCTTCCAATCAGATGTCACTATTTTACACGATTTATGATAAAGATTTCTGTAAACCCTTGCAATTGGACAGTTTTCAACCAATGAAACAGCACATTCGTCAACTGAGATTAGGAAGACAATCCTATATGTTTTCACAGATTTTTTTATACAATTCTGTAGAGAAAAGTTCAATCTTTCTAACGGTGTGAAGTAAACTAGATATAACCGGTTATATGTTATTCAAACAGCAGTGGAAAGTACATAATTAATTAGAGCAGCCTGGTGAGATCGTCTAGCCCGTTTCATTCCCACGGTGTTCAATGGACTTTTCTTGTATATGTAACTTACCGCCGCGAAGTTTCATTAGATTGATGTCATTTTGTTATTCAAATAAAGATAATTGAAACACTTTTGTGAACTAAGAAAAGACAAATATACAGTTCTTTTGTGCCGTTATTTTGCCTGGCGCAATATTAAATCTGCTATCTTTAATAAAAAAACTACATACTCCCTTTACCGACTTCTCCTATTCCAAGCAGTTATCCTTTTGCCCGCTAGGTAGCGACTCCGTGTAGTCAAAGCTTCTTGCTTACTTATCGAAGCTTCCAGAAGCCGTCCGGCGACATATTGCTTTCTGTCTCTACGATGTCAAGACGTATTTTTGGCTGCTCCTAATGTGAAGGCTGTTTCTGGAGGAAAGTGCCTTTGTGTAACGTAATGTAATGTAATGTAAGGTTTTCGGAGTAAGTTATTTGTGCAGCGTATTCTAAAAATAAAAGTTAATGTCGTTCATTCTCTGAAAACATATAGTAATGTTTTGTAACGTCTTTCAAGATACACTCCGTATTAACCCAGGTAACGATCTGCTTTCATTATTATTAAGTTTAAGATTTTCAAACTGTCGATATTCATCCATATATAAATATTAATTGTGCCTAAATATAATGCTATCTTTCTTTTAATTAAAATTCTGTTAATCAAATTTAAAACTAGAGTCAATCATATCTAACCTAAGTTTTTATACAATCAGACTGTAAATGTTTTTTTGCTTCTAACTTTTGCACTTTAAAATGTTCATAATTGAAGAACTCTGTAAAACCATATGTTTAATGGACAGTTGTGTCGTTAACTTATTTTAAAATCAGTTTGGAAATAACTATAAACTTTAAAGCATTCTGCTATTACTATCAAGCATGTTCCAACTGTAATGTTTTTGACAAACTGTAACAAGCATTATGCAGCACCATTTTAAACATGTTTTTTCTGCATAATGTCAGATCAGTAATTTTGACTGTGTTTGGTCTGTTCTACAGTTTAACTGGGTTCAAGTTCAAGTTTTCAAGTTTTCTACTTCAAGTTTTCGAGTTTTCAAGTTTTCAAGTTTTCAACTTTTCTACTTCTACATCTGGCTAAACTTTTCACCATCTACTCAAAGTTTTCAACAGTGAACTTATATAAAGAAAGAATAGAAAACATACTTATAGATAATCTTTTTTAATTTTGAATTGTTATAATTTACAAACTTTATTACCAGTCTACATAAACATTTTATTCACCAGCTACTAAACTACAAACCTGTTTTTTTATTAATATCTGCAAATCTACATAAACATTTTAAAGGTTGTTTCTACAGAGTGTCTCTTGTGATTGTAATGTATATTTATTAAATTTTTGTCTAGGTTAAGTTATTTATAATATAAGGGTGGTGCGCAGCTAGCTACTTTTCGGCAATTACAATCCCACAGGGATTATCTAAATTTATTCTAATTTACAGGTGACGTCACAAACTAATTTATTTTCAGTTTAGTCTATTATTTTTTATTTGTTTATTTTTCCAAAATTTTCTTTATAATAAACATTTTGGTTGATCAACCGTATACCTATTCAGGTATACTAAACTAGGCATAATAACTCTTGCGTTGGTTAAGCGTATATGTTATATTATAAGCCATTTGGTAAATTTTTACTGTTTATAAATAATTATTTTGTCAAAAATCATATGTTGTAATATTTGTCAAATATATCTCATAAAAATTATTCAGAAAAAGGGGAGGGTTTTAGTTGTTTTTTTTAGGGTGGGTTAATTAATTAATTATTTGTTCAATTTTATCTAAGGGCATGTAATTTAATTTTTTTTTAATACATAAGGGCGTATCAATTTTTTATTAATGACAAACTATTTGTTTTTTTGAATAAACCATTTAACTGAATTCTGTGTACATAATTTGTATTAAATAAGTTACCTTTTTTGTAAATGGATGAATAAGACTTATTCCAGCAGGTTTTTAGCAGATCAAGGTAAGGTTATCTCTGTTTAATTTTTAGGTAGGTTAATTCATAATACTGTGTCGTCTATTCAAGGTCCAGTTCAGCTTCCGATTTGTTAATAATTAAAAGACGGCACACTTTCCTTTGATTTATTCTCTACACTTTGTTATAATAATATTTCATTTTTGAGCAAAGCATATATTAGTAAATTACGTTTCAAACTAGGCCTAGTTTTGTTAGCAGTCTTGTATTTGGAACACAAAAATTGGTGTTTCCAAATAAGAAATTTGAAATTGATAAATGTTTTTATACAGTTCTATTTAGAACTAAATCACAAAACTTTTTTACGCTTATGAAAAAAATAACAAAAAATGTTTACTACTTGTCATGTAGGCCTAAAGTTGAACTTTTACCTTTCGTAACTGAACATTTTTTGTTTCTTGAGCTAATAACTTTTGCAATTTTAAATCAATAAATTTTTTAATTGCATATATGAATTATTTGAACCCTTCTCTACAAAAAAGGTATAGACTACTTTTGGATTGGGATAGAATTATTATTTTTGGTTAATTTTTTAAAATATGCTTGCAAAACACACTAAAAACAGGCTTGGCAATTTTAGCTATAACCAGGGCTTGTGTAGGGTTAAAAAATAATTATAAAAGTTTGGTCTGGGACCGCAACAACTCATCTGAGCGGGGGGGGGGGGGCACTAATACCATAGCCACTTAGCACCATTTTGTTTAGGACTACTCCACCAGTGCTATGCAGATCGAATTGAACATTCCCCAATATCCTTGCACATTGTAGAGAGATCTTGGTTGCACAACCCTTCCAGTTACCTCAATCCTGGTTCAAATTCAAGCAACAAATCAGCTTCAACAACATTCCTCCTGTCAATTCATTCCATACTGCTTGTGGCCCATTCCCATGATATATAAAGAATTACTGGGCAATTTAAGAAAACAGGACACTTCACAGCAATTAAGACAGGCCATAATTGAAACCATTACACTAAGTATCAGGACTTTTTGCATTTCTTCGCAGACGGCTCACTTGACCGAACTAATCATCTTTAGGATCAGGTGTTTACCTTCCACAAACAGAACAGAAGTTTTATTCTCATCATATGGCAAATCAAGCACAGACCAAGTAATAGCTGCACGTCTGTTTTTCAGAACTTTTTCACATGCTATAGAAATTTGCTGCTCAAATGTACAAAATACATAGCAACATCGGCTTCAGCTGGACGCACTTTCTAAGAAGTAAATCTTTATCAAATCATATTATACACTTTTATTCACGGGCTTTCGCACTATTGTACCATCTGATAATCTTAAACACCGGTCACATTGTAGGGACGGATGAATAATTTGTGGAAATAAGATTTACAAATCACCGTTAATGAAAGAAACATTTTTTCAAATTGAATGCGTACTTACTGTGCTAGGAGAAGTTCTCGGAGGCACCACTGGGGGAGTATTTGTATTTGCCACAGCCTTACCTGAAAGATGAAGAAAATAAGTGAAATTATCTAATATAATCATACTTAAATTGAATTAACCATAAAACATTTGGACATATTATCCATTGTATAGACTATATAAAAGAGTCATTATAACAAATTCAATTTGGTACTAATCGAAAGAGAAATGTTATTGGACCTACCTACAATGATGTGATCATTATTACTCTGTGCTGCCACAGCTGTTTATATCAGATGAGTTTATTGTATCTTTTTGTGCATGTTAAGAAGTATAACTAATTGGTGGTTTTAGTTATTTTAGTATCCTGCAAAAATCTTCTTTTTTTAAAATTGTATTTGAGATTACGAGTGTCTAGCAAGTGCATACAACATTTTGAAATTTTTCTTGATACAATAAAAGTGTTTGTTAGCATTTTTGATTAAATTGGTGTACAGTATAATTAGCGCTCAATGTACACAAAAAAAGTCTGGGTGAAAATGCACCAAAATTAACTTGAGACGGAAACTTTCTTGTATATTACATAAATTGTAAAAGCTATTTTTATTTAATTCAAATGGGTTCTTGAATGCTGCAAGAGTACTTACATGAGAATTGCAGGAGTCAAATAAGAAATCAGTTAGGCATAGCAGCTGATTTTAATTTTTTAAAGTAACATAAAATAAAATAAATTATAAACACAATCAAACAGAAATACATTTTGAGTATAAAAATAGCAGACAAATACAAAATACTCCCTGTTAGTTCAAAACACAAAGTTACTATTTATACGCGAATGTCCTATAACGGTGCAACTAAACGTTTGGTGAATAAATTGTTAAAATCACATTTCATTTGTTTTTTAAGTTACTTATACTTTTTCACAAAGTACTGCTCAGCGCTATGGTAAACATACTGATCAACGCTGGAGTCTGAAAATGGACAGCAATTTCAAAATTATTAAATACCTTTTACGAACTAATGGCACACGGCCGTATACTATGGAGTCAGAGATAAGGCTAGAATTTTCACCCACTTTTTTCAATTCTAGAAATTTATTGATCACATTTCAAACTGATTTGCTTTCTCAGAACTTCATTCAGCTGCATCAGTTCTCTGACTATATATGTCATCAACTACGATTAATTACGTTGTAGAATCAAAATCATATTCAATACAAATAAATCAAATTACTTTGTCTGCTGTACAGTGTAATTTGAATTAAACAAATTTAATATTTTGTTCTCTATTCATGAAAAGACGTATATTACAATATACGTATATATTAATTAAAAAATAGTATTGTACTTGTTATAGAAATATTATAGTAAGTATAGTATTATAATTAAAAGACATTTACCCTTAAATTTGCATCAAAAACTTGCCAAAAATAAATGTAAAGTAACCACCTCAACCTACAATCACCTGATTATAAACTATAGGCCTATTCCATAAAATCGCCCATTTTAAAAGAAGCTTCACTAATCTGCCTTTACTATCTTTACTTACGAATTCCTTTTTATAAGAATATCTAATTCTGTGCCCTTTGATCAGGACAAACAGGCTCATTTCTATGAGCTCACGCCTATTTTAGGGCTAATGTCCCAAACCTTCAAACCAAAATTATTAAAAAAACAACCATTATAAATTGAATTATTGTGAAATTAATCTGTTCTTATTACTGCGGGCGACTTGATATTTTGAACACGCGTGGTGCGATGCTACGATGTTTCCGCCTCAGAAGTCTAAACTAGTCTCTGTTGCACAGCATGCAAAAACAAATGTAGCCGAACATATGCAAATCGTAAAACGACAATAAGCCTGTGGAAAGGCTCCTAAAAAAATTACACTTTGTCGTTTGAATTTTTGTTGGTTTTATGAATATGTGTGTTTTCTATTATTTCATTCTGGTGTGCATTGAGTTAAGTGCGAGATCTATCCATATTACCATCATAGTACATATTACTACCATTCCATGTGCGAATTCAGTTTCGTTGCTGAAATTTAACAAGTTTATGTATTGTATATTTCTAACTACACTGGTTAAAAAAAAGAAGATTTTCCCAAGATTGTACTATCGCGCTAAACCAAGTTCCATTATAAAGTTTGCATTTAAAAAATATTTTTATATTTATTTTTTTTTGTCTAACATTCTTTTATTATTTATTTAAATTGAAATTTTCTCTACAACGCATTCATGAGAATTACATACGTTACAATATCAAAGTTATTTCATTCTAGTTTTGATACGTAGTGCTAATTCCAAGTTATACCATGTACACAACAAAATTAACCAACTAAGATATGTTAGAAATTGTAAAGAAAAAAAATTACCATATCTATTGAGATCTAAAGACGAGCTACGTGTATGTGTCCTGTACGGTCGCGGTGGAGGCGGAGGAGGGGGATCTTTCTTAGATATTGTAATCGAAGTTGCAGGGAGGCTTGCAGGACCAGATGCTGGGTTGCTCCTGTTGGAATTAGAACAAATTATTAATCAAGCTAAATTAAAATCTCAACAAAGAACAATAGTGTATAACATTATTTAAGAATGCAATATTTTATAACCAGGTTATAAATATTTTGTGTGTCTTTTAAAAATTAAAGAAACATCTACTAATTGAAATCTTTTTACTAAACTTTTAGCTCTTAAATTTTGTATGTTAGTTAAAATTACCAAGAAATTTACAAAAAATCTTGTTTGCTGTATCCATCTTTAATACTAAAAACAATACAGTCATCTAGATTCTTGTAGAACACATACCTCATCATATATCAGCATGATAAAAAGTACATGTTTTTTTAACAATAATTCTATTTTATTGCTCCAACTAAATCATCTTTTATAAAATTATTTTAACATCACCGATAAAGTATTTTGATTCAATAACTTACTCCAAAACTTCCTCAAGAGCTGACTGCGGTGGTGGAGGTATGGCACCAGGTATAGCTCCAGTTACTATAAATAAATAATCAAATAAATTATTATTGATACCGGTTTTATATTTACAGCTATTCACATTAACTTAATACAACATCCCTACACTGGTGGCATCTTCTGGCTGACATGAACAATACATACGCTGTTATAATGTACAAATTTAACAATTATATGTGTCATCATACATGTGTACCTCTTATCCTCTAGGCACAATTCATAGTCAAATTACAGAAGAGAAGAAATCAAAACTATCTACCCAATTTTTCTTAAATAAAATAGATTATGAACATATTTATTGTTGATATATAAAAATTTTCATAACAATACTTTTTTGGTTTGAAAAATATTGTCTGTTATTTATTTATACAAATGGAAAAGCGAAGTGAGAAAGATACCTACTGACGTTTGTCAACAGCTGTTAGATATAAATTAAATTTAAAAAATTCTTCAATTAAATACAAATTCAGCTCAATGTAAAAAAATTGCTCGACTATTCTGTAATTAGTTTTTCCTCAAATACAAACAATAATGCAACACTACATACAAAATTAAATTACATATTAGCATTCACAAAAAATCAACTAGTATCTGACAAATAATTATAATATAACCTATGTGAGCTAGCAGCAGGTCGGCTGAAAAATGCCCTAGGTATATTCAAAATGAATCTCCTCCAGAAATAGGTATCAATAGGGTTGTAACCTAAAATCAAAAACCCCTAAATAAAGTTCCCTTGTAAATGTAACGATGAAATAAAAGTTAGGTATACGTTTCCACATTTCTTGATTGAAATGAAAAAATGTTCTTTCCTATCCTTTAAAACAAACCGAATGAAAATCGGCTCGGTAGATCTACAGAAATAGGTATAAATAGGTTTCTAACCTAAAACAAACAACAAAAAAAACAAAAGATAAAATAAAAATGACATTTCATAATTTTTTGATTATAATGACAACATGATTTTCATCTAAAACAAACCGCACAAAAATCAGCCAGGTAGATCTCCAGAAATAGGTATCAATAGGATCACCAAACATCTGAATAAGGAGTAAGATAGTTCTGGTGGACGCGAGTTTGAAGCGGAGTAGGACAACATAAAAATAGTGCTAAGATAATGTCTATTAAACTAAAATAGTAAACGTTGGCTTGAATATTTAATCATAAGTTTAAAAGCCTTGGGAAGAGCGCCTTATTTTTTAACGCAGGAAAAGCCGAAAATCACAGCTATAAACTTCATACAACCTTAAACATTCAATTATGTTTTAGAGGTAAACATGATTTCGATTGTTCAAAATATTAATTATTCTAATACAAGATTAATTTATATTACCTGTTTTTTCCATCAAGTGATCCACTAGTATTAAAAACACTACCGCGGTTTCGGACGTATTCAATCGTCCATCTTCTGGTGTAAAAGTCGCTCACATGAGGTCGTCAAACATTAAAAAACTGTTACAACACATTGACATTACAACAACACATTGACATTACAACACACACAAAAAAATATACAACAAACAACGTACAACATTTAGTTCCATTTTACACCAGAAGGTGGACGATTGAATACGTCCGAAACCGCGGTAGTGTTTTTAATGCTAATGGATAACTTGACGGAAAAAACAGGTAATATAAATTAACCTTGTATTACTATAGTAATTCGGGGACCTTATCCACAATGAAACTAATTATTCATCTTAAACAATTACATAAAAACTTTTTTTATCTTATTACATCTATGTTATCTTAAAAAAAAACTAAACATCAGCTGTAGTATAATATATTCTGAGTACATAGTAATTTTTAAATGGTTGTGGCACAAATAACAAACCTGCAGGTTTTTTAGGTTGAGGCCTTTGTATCGGCCTAATTGGACTAGCTTCACTGCCTCCACCACTAAGTTGTTCCGTCAAACGTTTAGGCTCTTCTTCGGCCATTTCTGGGCCTGGTGTGACCCTCAACGGTACAGGATGAAGAATCTTAGGGTCCTGAACATTCCAAACAGTTACATATTTTATTCCTACTACAGTACTTATTTTAGAGATTAATGCGGGTAGAGAATCAAACACATGCGGAAAAAATAAAAGGTACAAACCAAATTTGTACCTATATTGGTATCCGGTTTAAAATTTCTGTGTCTTTCCAAAAATTGATTATACGATTAATTTTCATCTTTAAACAAAGAAGTATCTTTAGACATGGGCGCCACGGCCCTCCCCTAGCTCCCATTGAAAGGAAAATATGTATATTATTAATTATAGTCAGGTATTTTTCTTAAAAGAGATTAGCACTAAAATATATTTTAAATGTTATGTGCCGTTTGATTTTACATATACTTATTTTATTTTTTACAAGAGTTCAAGCATGAGCTGCTGGGACACTACTTGGTGCGGCCTCTAGGAATAATACAGGTCTTTGTGTATATATTGACGGTGTAAAGGTACAGACTCAATGCTGTATGGGTTAATATTTTACCTGAACAGCCAAATTGGCTTTCCAAATTTTAAAAGTTTTCTTGGGAGGTCAAAAATATAACTAGACTCCTTTTGCCGAATGAGGGGAGAGTACTCCCTTACACGTTCATTTTGTCGTTCAACTTATGGATGATTTTGGAAATCCTGTAATACACTTTTCCATGTAATCGTCCAGTTACTGGTTTTCAAAAGTAGATTGTTTCTACCAATAGTATTAATAAATTTGTGTATTAATAAATTGACAGTAAACAAAACATGTTCTGCTGCTCGACACTTGCCGGTTTTAGCCAGTCCTGGGCATGGTGGATCCATATTTGATGGATAATGGAACGGTCCTAATAACTTCCTTAAAACTGGCTTTCCTAATATAAAGAACATTAACAATTTTATAAATAAAATTTCAGCTTTTCACTAATTATATCCAACAAAGGCCTATTTTTCCCTTTATTGGCTTGGCTAAAAGAAATCATATTTTGTGTTTATCACTGCAATAATAAATACCAGAAAATAAAGAAATAATTAAAAATTTAATAAATGTTTACGTCCATTTTACCATTGTAATTCCCATAATTATACCAGCTGTACAAATAAAAGTCCAAACAATAGGCCTTTGCTGCAGATTGACCGCTAATATGCCAACGGGCTGATCCGGCCCGCGAGGACTCGTACGCCCCGCGCCATCTCCCTTTGCCAGGCTGATTAAGTCAACTGTCTGCACTTAACATTTATAAAACTTATATCAATATAAAGATTGCAAAATACCCTAAAAGTTTTATTTGAGCCATTTTTTCATAACTTGTCTCATATTAATAAAAAATAGCTAAACATGTAACTATTGTAATAGAAAAGTTAAAGTTTTAACATTTAATTTAAAAATACAAGGTAAATAATTGTTTTATAGCTTAAATGCAATGAACATTTTTGATAGAGAATATTATAAGGATTACAATAACGAAATAAAAATTACTCTATCGCTTTTTATCTCTTAGATATTGATAAAATAAAAAAGTCTTTCAAAAGTGAACTTTAAGGGGGGTAGGAGGGGGGAAGCAAGAGGGGGAGGGGCGGGGAATTTTGTGTAAATACTCCCCTTATATTATTGTAAGATCTGACAAAATTTCAGCTTTTCACAAATTACTTCTTACAAAGGCCTATTTTTTCCCTTTATTGACTGGGCTAAAAGCTAGAGAGAAAACTATTTGATCGATTTCGAACAAATTTGCACCAAACATGTCAATTAGGCCTGTGTAGATGCACAAAAAAGGGTTTTGAAAAACAATCCCCTTTTTGGCCAAAAACCCCCCAGAAAATTAGTTATATTTTTTATAAAAAAACTGTTATAACGATTTTGATAAAGTTTGGCTTATTTGTAGCCCTTAATGTACCCTACCATATAAAAAAAAAAACGTATGTTTCTAAAAATTCTTGTTTAGCTAATAATAATAATATTTATTAGTTACTCCCCTACTTTAATGTTTCCTCTCTCCTACTTTAATACAATTATGAAGTCACAGTGAATCTGTTTAATAATTTAAATATGTTTGTGAGAAAGTACGGACAGTTTCTGGTACCGTTTATTTATACTTATATTTAACAATATCACCAATAACTTGATTTTACTAATTATCCTGTCCACTTTGTGTGCAACTTTCGTGTTTCACAATGAATGCAAACTTCTGATAAATGAAGATTTATCTTTAGAAATTAAAGATGATATCTCTGGTGAAAATGTTCAGATGTTATGTAATTTTGTCTTTACTGAAGACATATCACACATCATAAAATTACAGTATAGTTAGACCAATGGGAAAGAAGCTTTTTTTACTAAACAAATAAAAAAGAACTGCCACATAATTATAAATATCAGCACCCCCCCCCCCCTATCTTGTTTTAAAATGAAGGAAGATTTAAACTTTTTTTAATCGTTTTTGGTTAGCTATTTACAAAAAAATATGCCATCACTTTTGAAGCGATTAAAATAATAACGTACTTCGAATTATGAACAGAATAAGATTATAAACATTTTAATACATCAATAGGAAAATTTTCTGCAATGACCGTAACCTGGCTATGATTGGAGCGGATTGAACCAGCTTAAGATTGTTCTGGTAATCAATGCTTTGCAAAGATAAGCACCTTAAGATATAATGCATTAGAGTATTCAATTGTTTTGTTTGTTTAGTAATTTAAAACAAATTCAAGCACCTACCTGTTCAACAGCCGACTTATGAAAGTCAAAATTTACAGGCTTCGGACCCGGCGAAGAAACTGAACTTGTTGGCGAGTCTACAAACTTTGTCCACTGAAATTTTCAAAAAACATTGAATTAGAAAATAATTGTAATGCTAACGGAAGTCTGTTTGTTTGCAATGATAAAACTCGCAGATCATTGATGTCAGAGTGTTATGTGTTTTAAAATGATTGTGACAGTCTTACTCATAAAAACGTCACTTTGTAGCACCGGTAACATTTTGAGTAAGTAAAAAGCTGCAATGTATCGTGTTTTGTTGAAGAGATTCAAATGTAGATCGCTAATACACAGTTGATTCAAATCGTAGATTGTAAAGCCAATGCTAACTACAGCTTGAGCAGCTACAATTGAACTGTGTATCACACATGGTTTGGTTTCAATTATGCACAACATAAGTACTTGTAGTCAAACAAACAACAGTTAAATATCTATCCTTAATGATAATGATAGAATGAATACACTGTATAAAAATGTAAAATTTTCTGACATGAGTTTTAACAGCAACACAAATTTTTGATTTAGTTTACTATTGTAAAATCTTAATGCATATCAATTATCTGTCCACATTATTTAGACGATATAACATGTACTCAAATAATAACTAAACACAACATTCTCGATTATTGAAGATTTGGTTTAACCGATGAATACTTTTCCCATAATTTTTTATCACAATGAGCAGTTATTACCGAAGATATTCTTAACCGATTCCGACACAATGATTGGCGACACTGCCGAAGACGCACAGCTTCCTTCTTTCAAGGCTTCAATTTTGTCTCTTTTAAAAAATATTTAAAGTTTGTTTTAAGGACTAACACTTTCATAATTACTTTTGTTATTGAACGATTGCAATCATTATTATTTCACACCTTATTTTACCTCAGTGCATTCTAGACTGCAATATGGAGTCACTTATTGAGGTGGTACATTTAAAACATTCCTTGGTAGATTGAGAACATTGCATACAACCATTACTTATGATTAAATACATTTATATGCGATAGCTTATTAAAGATGCGCGCACACTGCACTGACTAATACGACCGGGATTTTTATAAAAGTCAAATGCATGATTCTTTATGGAGGTGCACCCACCGTCAACGGACAATTCACCACTTTCGTAGTTTTGAAAAAAGTTGGAGTAAAATAACTTTAGGACAATCCGCGGTGTGCCGTGCCGGTCGCTCGGTATTAGCGAGCACCACCGTACCTAAGACTAGAACGGAACTATTCGGCATCTGAGTTTTGATTACTGTGGTGACAAGATGGATGTAGGTGTGCCATGCCGGTCGGTTGGT
>JAGFPH010002168.1:43626-80497 GCA_018207615.1 Philaenus spumarius
AAGGAAAATTATGAGGTCTTTTGGAACAAGAAAAGAATCTTGCTTGTTGTATTTTTTGGTAGATTTTGTTGACGAATTGCACTCGTTACCGTAGTACGACTTCCAGAAAATATCTACATAGTGTTTCATTTCATGGACACTAGACCTCATAACCATAGCTAACTGGAAAAGTGTATATATATTTAAATATCTACCTATTTACTTCCTGACTAATACAGAAAATATATAGATAGAA
This sequence comes from Philaenus spumarius, assembly GCA_018207615.1. Lineage (NCBI taxonomy): Eukaryota > Metazoa > Arthropoda > Insecta > Hemiptera > Aphrophoridae > Philaenus > Philaenus spumarius. Next base: position 43,862 of record JAGFPH010002168.1, read on the forward strand.
AATCTCGGTCAAGATTTAAGGGTTAAATCAGACCAAAGGAGTAGAAATAGGGAGGGTTTTAAAAAAACTGAAAAATTACAACTCCTCCGTATGAGAAATATTGAATCGGTTTAAAGCTATTATACCTTCTAAGGGAGCCAAAAAAATATGTGTGAAAGGTGTTTTGACAACACCAACGATTAGCTAAAAATAACAGGTGTTGAAGAACAAAAGAATCATAACTCCCTTAGGGGTCAGTATTAAATCTGTTAAAAATTATTGTAAACCATCTAAATATTATATAAACACTTTGTATACGACAATTGTTGATGCTACCTACCCATTCTGTAAAGGGTAACCAAAATAAGGTTTCAAAATAAAAAAACATACTCCCTTGGTAGACACAATATTACCAAAATCTTTTAAACATTACCAAAATCTCATGCCTGAAACTTTTTGTTAGATAATTGCAACACTTAGGATAAGAGCAGAAAAATTTGTTGCTTAGCTTATGGGAACTTTGAAATCATCCTGAGCCTTTAGGATTCCATGGGTGAAACAGTGAATACTCACTAGTACTGTCAAACTCTGAAAAAATTATATAAGCTACGGGGCGTCGTGTTGCTATTTGAAGAAGTTGTTTGCTGTTGGTACACAAAGACTGATAACTGATTTTAGTTGGGAAGAAATAAACAACTACCATCTCTGGTCGGCCAACGATGTAAGAATACTGTGAGGGAGCTTTTGTCATCATTGGTAGCACATTTATTTTAAGGGGGAATAAACAAACTGACAAATGCCTCAACAACAGTGGAAATTATGTTAAAAAAATTAGTTTTAAGTATGCCCTTTTACATAAAAAATAAATAATACCACGAACGGAAAAATTAAATTAACTTTCTGAACGTTCCTCGCATTTAAAAATTATAAACGCATGCAGTTGGAAGAAATTAGCACAAACCTTTGTTGTATGAAGAAATTTGTTCAGATCAAGGATCCACTACTCCAGCCAATAATGTAACAAAAATATCTGCAAGATTGGTTGATTGCACATTAAAATAATGTACAACTTTCTCTCAGAATTCATTATTTACGACTCACTTTAAAAAATGTGTAAATACTTACGTTTTCCTTAAACATATTACTAAGAAACAATAAGAACAAATAAGAAATTAAATTTTTAAATACTGACTTTAATATTTGCAAGCTGAGTGTACTGAGTAAATGCTTGGTCACCATAATCTATGCCGATAGAAATGCAAAATAAAGGGTATTAGGGAAGTCTTTTGAGGGTGGATCAGCCAAGGGTTCAACCTCGAAAAAGCCTTTCAGACTTGGTACTCGCTGGTCTATCTATTATTTAAAAATCTTGACGCTGGGGGGGGGGGACTGATTTATTGAAACCAAAGTGTGTAAAAAGGAAAAATGTCTAATAGGTTTGATTTCACAGCCAAATTTATTATTTAACGTCAGTTTAAATGGTTTTTAGCACGAATACAATTATACTTTCATGCACTTAACTGTTTGTAGTTAATATATTTTCAAAGCGTCGTGTATCTACCTCAAAACTTTTTTCACATCCTGTATACGGGACCTTAAAAATCACGAGCTGGACGTCTTTTGACATCGAGTATAAGCTGAAATACCCGGCCATTCCGATACTCATTATAGAAGAAACAAATCTCTGACAAAAGCATATTACATGACAAAGAAGTAACTACCTCTTTGCCTCGATGCGGTGAACATGCAGACTCTGCAGTGCTTAATGTAGGACTAGAAGCGGAAGCATGCGGACTATCATGTAACGAATGACTAACTGTATTAGGCATCAATGTCGGAGGTAGTACTTCGGGTAGGGCTATGTTATTTCTCCTTAGTACGACCAAATGCATCGCAGTATTAAATTCTGACAGGGACAGCGCTCCGTCTTTAGTAACGTCTGCCAATTGCCTACAATCACATGGAAAATGTTACTGACAGGAAATATAAATACATTAATACAGCGTTTATTTAGAAATATAAAACAAATCATATTCAGTATTGATAGATTTGTATTATCGGAAATCAGTGTTTCAAGTTTAAAAATTAAAAGATATTTACTAAAATAGCTATTTATAAAATGTATTAATCACAAAAGTTCTGACCATAAATATTTAGTGCTGTTATTTGTTTGAGTCTTGCCTTTCTCAAGGTTCGAAAGCTCAAATACAATTATTGTAGAACCACAGTATTAAATATTGTGTTGCTACCAAGTAGGTTACCTTCCGTCAATATTATAAATTGTATAAAGTCATAGTAAAATATAATATAAATAGATTTTTAACAATTTTTTACTTTGGACGACCAATGCTAATCATCAGATTTAACCTGGTAAAATACCAATAGTAAACAAATTTAAAATCCAAAATTTAAAAGCTGTATACAAAATTTGACACCTTAAAGTCATATAGACTAAACCCAAATTTTGAAATTAAGAAAAATTAAAGAAAAAAGCGGGTTACTTTTTATAAAATAGGTAACTGTACCTAAACTCCTACATTTTATTACATTTAAAAAAATCTTTTTATAATATAGAATTGGTTCCCATTGTGAATTTAATTTAGAATTTTGTAGAATAACAATCTTTCTTCACTCCAATGGCTGCTTGAAAGCATCATAAAATTAAATTTACATCGTATATATTTTCAACAAAAATCTCAATAAGAAAATTAAAATTTTGAAGTACTCCTACCATATTTTACGAAGTTCTTGAACGGGCAGTCGAGATTTCTCAAAAAACTGTCTCGCCACTGAGCCCGGAAGTAGACTATTAGGGTCAGGTTGTAAATTACAAAATTGTGCTCGATAATATTCCATTTGTTCTTCGTTAATCACCCATACTTCACTATCCCCTTCATCTTCACCTTCACTACTATGTCGATCAGATGATTCTTCTTCTGTTCCTAAAAGTTGCCGTTGTTCTTCACACACTAAAAATACAAACAAATATTGCAATTTTTTATACAATGACTCGTAAGGAAATCTAAGCCACAATTAATTTATCTAAAACTTGACAAATGGATAGAACATGACTTACCAAGTCCTTGCCAATGAGAAGGCCAGTTCTTTTCATGTACACTATTGGTAGGCGTTGGAGAATCACTAGCAGTGCTAGAAGCTTCAGGCGATGCGGTCGTAGCTTCACTGGATACCAGCGCAAGCCCATTCTCTTGAATAGAATCTATAATCATGCTCTTTGGCTCTGTATCAGTCATTGTAGACAAACATACCTAAGATAAAAATAATATATCATCTCATAAAAAAAATCATAATGAATCATAAATACACAGAGATAAATCATAGCTTAGTCGTATGGGTCAAAATTTTTAAAAAAACTTTCTTTAAACATATATCCGGAAATGTTCCTTTTATCAGCTATTGTTAGGAATAACAAGGAAATGGTTAGTTTAATTGTAGGTCAAGTAGGCTATGATGTAATAGTTGATTAAGCAATGTTTGATGTAAGATTGTTTGGACAAAAGGTGTAGAACACGGAAATAGTAAGTAGGAAGTGTAGAAATGCCTAACTTTGGCATAACACTCCCAGGTCAGTTAGGTAGGCGGAAGTCTACTATATAAACTTCATCCTGACTGAGGAGCTGGGCCAGTGAATGGAGAGACGAAAAGGGCCAGTGTGTTGGGAGGAGACAGACCGGTGTGAGGTGGTCGAGTGAGGCCAGGCCAGAGTCTGTTGGTTGACAGGGTCTTAGGAAGTCTACAGGTCAGTACCAATTGCGAGACGGACGGAAAGATCGACCACTAGGCAACGATGCATTCTTTTGGGACATTAAGACATTCGGAAGACTTCGGGCTGTAGATCTTGTCTGCCCATGGATAGGCATCTGTCGGTATTGATCATGGAAAATTGGATTATAAATCTCTTTGTCTAACTAAGCTCAGAAGCTGAATCCCAATCTCTGTCCAAGCTAAAACATCTTCTTTGGGCCTTCCGCTTCTGCCCTTCTGGCGTTGGCATACGCCGCTATAGTACGAGTGTTCGATAGCACGTTTTTTAAGCACCATGTAGCCTATTATATCACAACCCGTTTTTCACCACACAAACAATAGGCCTACTACTAAGCCACATGACATGTTTTTGTACACTTTTTTGCTAATTTATAAACATAGAAATTAATAAAAGTGAATTTCTTTCGGAAAACGTTACAGAACGGTAGCCCCTTTGAACACTATTTATTGGTGCCGTTCCGGAACGGCATTACGATAATTTGCATTACTCCATAAAATGTTAAATAAAATCTAATACAGTAGAGTCCCGGTTATTCGCCATTCGGTTATCCGCCATTCCGTGTTATCCGCCACACCAACGGCACTTATTTAATTTAATTGTAGGCGTCAGTGATTGTAGCGGTACGTGTCTGCGATAACTTGCAAGCGTCAGTGAGCGTACGTGACTGCGATATCGTGCGGGTGTTAGTGTACATGCTCTGTGTCTGACTGTACCATGAGAATTCCCCCACTACCACTGGCCCGACCCGCTTACTGTCAGCTCGTACGAACTCGTTTTGTAAACAACTGTGTCTCTCTAAGTGTTTAGTGCGTGCAGTGAGGTTATTCGTTAACATTAAGTTTTTGAGTATGATATGGTGAAAGTACCGTACAGTAGTTTATGTTGTGTTATTTAATCTTGATCTGAATTTTCTGTTTGTACAGATAATTCTGCATTAAATTTATTCGAACTGTAATTAGTTTCGGGACTTTTTATGTACAGTATTATATTGTGCCTTTACTGTATTTATCCTAACAATCTTGTCATTCAATTTCGTAATTTCATTGAAAATAACTGTATTCCATTATTTTTCTTTTCTATTATATAGTATTACTGCAAAATATCGTATTTACTCATTAAATTTACAATAAAAAGTATTAATGGTGTAAAACGTCTATTATTTGTTCAACCCTCCCTATTATCTGCCATTTTAGCTTATCCGCCCTTCCACCGGCCCGTTTATGGCGGATAACCGGGACTCTACTGTATATATATTCTAGGTAATATACAGTAATATATACAATAAAATCCCACTTCTGCAAAAAAATAACAGCCTGAACATAAACTTTCCTCCCAATACCAGTCACAGTATCTTTCCAGTTCATAGAGTTATGTATCACATTTAATATACTATCCCAAGTATGTATGACAACATTTAGTGTCAGTAGCCTACAGTCACTGGTTTTTCCACGTATCCTAGTTAAAAGTACATTAATAGCATACAGGCCTACCTATTCTCCACGACCTGTTTTCAATCAATGACAATGTGCATATGTTGGTACCACTATGGCCTACTCACTTTCTTAAAAAAAATCATTGGTGCTTTAAAAGGGAGGTTAATCTCATAGGGAGGCCTATAATGAAGGTTCGTCAATTACTCTTTCCAAACTGAAAGTTGTACCAGTAGCAATAAATAAAGATAGGCCTAGGTTACATTTTTAATAAAAGTGCAAAGTTCAGAGTGAAAATTAGGTTGTGGATTACTATAGTTAATTATTAACAAGAGTATTTAGTAAATTAATATTTTGACAAAATTGCAATTATTTTTCAAATAAAACTGGCTTAGCAAAGAGGTGTTAAATACATTTTAGTAAGAATCATAGCCTATATTATTCAATAGTAATGCATTATTTATAACTGGAATTATATAGGATTTGCAGCTTGAAGGAGCTTCAGTAGTTTAGAAAATTAAAGATACAGCCAGAGGCCTAACCAAAATAAGCTACTCATATATAAAAATATTATATAGCCTCTACTAAAATGTTTTATTTTAAATTGTTGATATTTTATAAACACACAACTTATATTATTTAACTTTAGAAATAAAAAAACAATACTCAGGCAAATTGGCCCAACACAACTCATAACCCTACTTACCGAAGAGGCATCAAATAATATATAAAACAGTTACAGTATTAAAACTATCGTTCACGTTCATTGTTCTTGGTCAAAGAATACAACATTTTTTTAAATAAAACTTCTGAAATACAAACTAATTAGTAGAACTATATATTATATTATGTATGTATAGCCTTTACAAAATTAATATATAAGATAATGAATCAGCCTTGTGTTCTTTAATCAAAGATATTTAGACACTGGAATTAGAATGTCTGGAATACAATAAAGTTCAAGTTCAAAGTAGCCCATTTTATCTATCCAACAGTTCAACCAAGATTAGAGATCATCATATTACTATCATCTATGCTCAATAAGTAACCGATACCATTGAAATACTTAGGATATAATTAATTATTAATTACACTTTATTGCTGACAAGAAAACAAAATGAAAACTTACTTTGCTTTTATACATTAGCTAGAATACATTAATTACTATTAAAAATTATAGCAGTATTAGAAAAGACTCGGGATTTAAAAAATATATAATATAGTCAGCTAGCTATATTACAGCCACTGTGTAGAATGTCAAACTCTAACTCACTAAATATTAGGAACATAAAATAATTCGCACTTTATTTTCAACATTAAAAAAAAAGGTCCTAAATCTGATTTGCTTTTAAGTGAAATCTTTTGGAGGACCAAAATCAAATTCATGGTACCAGTGGCGCACCCAGGGGGGGGGGCTTTGGGGGCTTAAGCCCCCCCCATGCATGGACCTTGGGTTAGCTATATAAATTTTTAACTTTTTTAAATATAATAAATGTCAAACATAGATTGAATCAAAGAGTGCAAGCGTTTAGTAAAAAGTATTTAGGTCTACGTATACAGACAGTACAACCACTGTGTAGTTTTTATAAAAATGTCTTAATTGAAAGTAGCGGAAACAACGAAAGCCTACTCAAAGCTGAGTTTGAATTGTGGCACAAAAGCTTCAAGACCCACACCAGCATACCAAGTAATGCAATTTATTTGTTGAACTTATGTGACAAGGACTTGTTTCCTAATATACACACATTTTTGAGAATATTGTGTACTATCCCTGTGACTACAAGTACAGCTGAAAGGTCATTCTCTACATTACGTCGATTAAAGACCTATCTTAGAAATACCATGGGTACAAACAGACTGAGTGGCCTGGCAGCATTAATTCACCGGGAAATTGAAGTGACTAATACAGAGGTAGTTTCTGTTCTCAAAAAATCGTCCAGACGTCTAGATTTCATTTTGTGAATTATTATCTTGCTTTAACTTACATCTCAATTTCATTGTGTTATCATTAAATTTACACATTCAAAATTTAAATTGTATTATTTCTTTCCCAAATACTAATATTGTATTTCTATGAAAACTTCAAAACTACTTAAAGGTATAAATTATTCCAGGGGCTCATTTCATAATAAACTACAATCTAATCCACAAGCTTTACCTTGTAATTTCAAAGAGATTTCCATTGAGCTAATAGCTGATTTACTATAATATTATTATTAAATTGTAGTTTATCATAAAACAGGCCCCAGATAGTTGCTTCTAGCTTACTCAATCATCTGGTGATCATGCAGCATGCAGTCATCTACTTTTACAGTCCTGCAGAACAATATAGTAATAGGCAAACTAAATTACTTAGGTATTACTGGTCATTAAAGGTCATATAATGGACACGTTTGATACTAGAGAAGCCCCCCCAAACCAAAATTCTGGGTGCGCCCCTGCATGGTACCACTATCCACTATCTTGTTCTTTGAGCAAGAATACAGGTTTTCTAGAAGTTAACTCTCTAGTGCCCAGACATAATCTTAAATTTAAAAATTATTTTGTTCTTTCCTTTTACTCATTTAGGGTTCTGATTGACATATTTACAAGAATATTTTGGATATCCAAAATAATTTGGATATTTTGGAGTGTTCCATACAGGTAATGTGTAACAATGGGACTTAAAAGCTGAAACACCAATTACCAAAAAAAATACATCTATAAGGTTAAAAATAGTTTTTGTTTATATAATTCTAAAACAGCGACTGCCCTTTCTAGACAAATATCAAAGGGAAATTGTTAAAAAATTGGGGTTTGTCTTATCTGCAAATCCATGCTTTGGTTTCATGAAAACATACAAAATAAATAATTTCTGCCAACTTCAGAGAGGCTAATTAAAAAAAATGCCACTAGAGTGTGTTGTAGGCACAAGAACAAATGTGGGTATTAAGGGGAAGAAAGGTTAAATCTTAGCACTAGAGCTGTTAAAACGTTAAAACTCAGTGTTACATATCTGTATCGCAGGTTACTAGAGGATAGACTACTGACAGGGGTTTACAGATAGCGCCAATTAGCATGGAGCGCGAAGACGGGAGTGTGCAAGTCTCCTACGCCGGCTCCCACTAGTCTGCAGAACATTTCCCCTCTTGCAGCAGAGTAGAGTTATGCGCAGCCCAGTTGCCAGTTGGCGAAACCGAAACGCTCTACTACTCATTAGGCCTGCCAACTGCGTACTGTTCTGTATGAAGACATTGTTTCACAACCACTGTCTCTGATTATTCCTATAAAATTGTCTTTTACGATACTATTTATACCTAATTTATATTTACCCATCAATAGTTTATTCAACAACAATTATATTTACATAATAGGATTTTAAAACTAGAAACCGAAAGTAACGAGAAATGTTTTTAGTAATACCGAGTTATGAATCTGTTTCCGCAAAAGGGTAGTAGTTGCCTTCCTGCTGGCACCGCCAACTCGGCTGCCTATTACTCTACAGTCAGAGCACTGCTCCATTTGTTTATCTGCCGCCTGCCTACCTAACTCATGTCTGCTCTGTAGTCGTGTTGATTATATATCAACACTTTTTGGTGGTGACTGTGCTGAAGACTCACAGTCAAGTAAGAGAGGGTAAGACGTTTTAGCGTATGCTCAAGTGACGCTTCACACTGCACTATCTGTACTTGTAATTTTTCCAGTACCGGAAAGCTTCCGGAAGTGACGGAAAGGAAGGTCCGGGGGTTCTACCCCGGAAATTTTTAGAAATTTTCATTTCTAAAACCCCTACTTTACGTATTTTTGGTGAGTTTAAGGGTGAAGATAATATGCTTACTTTTATAAGAAAAGTATACATGTATATTATGTAACTATTTTTGTACTTGTATATATAGCACATAGCAAATTTTAGAGACGCATACTATTTTAAGGAAAAACTTGACAAAATGTCTCTTATTTAGTCAATAGCTTTTATCAGAAATTTAAATCCTCGGTAATAGACGGTAAACCTAAACAGACTTAAATTATGTAAGCAAGACATTAAGAAACTTACATTTGAATTATTATTATTCACTTAAATAATATACTTTTATGCAGCGCTTTAAATAAAACGTGGCCCAAACTTGAAAAATAATATTAAAAAATAAGGATGTCTTTTCTCTACCACTCGGCAATCAGCATTCCTCAATTCAGTCAAAATTTTAGCCCTTGGTGAGATCCAGCCGTTGTTCGTGTGTAGGCTATTCCATGTTGTGCTTTCATTTGGAATATTTGTTTTTTAATTAATTAATGGTGAAATTAAATGAGTTAATCGATAAGTATGAATCACTAAATGTGGTCCAAATTATATCATGTTTGGTCTTATTTTGATTACAATAATCACATCAATAAGTCATATACTTTTAATACCGAAAAGTTAATATAAAAGTTTCAGCAGCGCTGATTTTTAAAATTTTCGACCACCTCATCGGTCTCTCATTTGTAGTAGTTCGGTGCGCTCGCCGAACATCAAAGGGGGTCTGGTGCTCGTGCTCCCAAGTTGTCCCCATTTTGATTCCGAGTTGTGGGACAATGTGGGAGACTTTCTTACTGTAGTTGGCTCAGGGCTCTATAACAAGGGCTATACCATTTTGATCATTTACCGTGACCCAGTGTCGATCGCCTATGACGTCACCATGCTGATACACGCTAGCTGGTAACATTTCAGTGATGTGTGCGCAGTCGTTAACTCGCTGTTGTAACTCGATGGAAAGGCTTCAGTAAAATAAAATTTAGATATTCTTAATCTAAATAAAGTACGGATTCTAACAGTATAAAAAACTTTTATTTTAACAGGTATTTCGAATTTTAATAATTGAAAATATTTGAGAATTATCACAGACTGACATGAAAAAGTTACTAAGCGAGGAAATTTTTTATTTTTGGGTTATAAACAAACTACCAGCGGGAAAGTTGTAGCCAATGAATTGATCTAAACTATCCAATTCACATATTTGTGATAAAATGATTACATCATTATGAAATAGTTTTTTAAATGAGCGCGAGGAGGTGCCGCGCCGCGACTCCTGAAGTAAAGTTGTTTGATACGGGAATAACGTTTATGTACATATTGTTATTTTAAGGTAATATAGTAAATCACTTGTCCCCAGGTAATTATGCCAGCTAGAAAAAAAGTAACCATTTTATTTTAACATAAACTAATTATAATTTATAATTAATATTTGATATTATTAAAGAAACATTTAAGTACTCCGCAAATTAGACAACAATGAACAAATTATTTAAAAGACAGCACATATTTCTTTGTTATAAAGCAATTCTTTTAATTAAATATGAAGCTATTTTTTTACGTAATTATGATTTTCTTTTTCTATCATTGATTTCTAATTTTATTTCTTTGAATGTACGTAATAATAATTTTATTTTTTAAACGTTAACCTCCAACTTAACTTTTTGTGTTCACTTCAATAATATCAAATTTTAATTATAAATTATAATTAGTTTATGTTAAAATAAAATGCTTACTTTTTTTCTAGTTGGCATAATTACCTGGGGACAAGTGATTTACTATATTACCTTAAAATAACAATATGTACATAAACGTTATTCCCGTATCAAACAACTGTACTTCAGGAGTCGCGGCACGGCACCTCCTCGCGCTCATTTAAAAAACGATTTCATAATGATGTAATAATTTTATCACAAATCGGTGAATTGGATAGTTTAGATCAATTCATTGGCTAAAACTTTCCCGCTGGAAGTTTGTTTATAACCCAAAAATAAAAAAATCCCTCGCTTAGTAACTTTTTCATGTCAGTCTGTGATAATTCTCAAATATTTTCAATTATTAAAATTCCAAATAGCTGTTAAAATAAAAGTTTTTTATACTGTTAGAATCCGTACTTTATGTAGATTAAGAATATCTAAATTTTATTTTACTGAAGCCTTTCCGCCGAGTTACAACAGCGAGTTAACGACTGCGCACACATTACTGAAATGTTACCAGCTAGCGTGTATCAGCATGGTGACGTCAGAGTGAAACTGGCGGCACAGTGCCGAGATCAAAGAAACGGTTTAGCCCTTGTTATAGAGCCCTGAGTTGGCTAGCATAGTTGCAACCATCGATACAGATGACATATCGATGGTCGCAACGCACTGTAGTGTGGGCATATCGATTGGTGGACGTAAAATTCAGAATTCTGAACCGAGTGTTGAATGAGTGCGATTGATTGCGTGGATAGTCCAGCACAACGTTAAAACAAAACGTAGTTATTGTTAGTACCGGACTACTGATTGTCATTGGTCAGAATGACCCTATTCATGAAATTGTAGGAAGCCTGTCAAAAACAAAATGTTGGATTCCAGCATGGCGAATGTAGATAAAGCATGTATTTATGAAACTAAATTTTATTGCTTCAATAATTCGAATCCTTTAGTTCTATGATTTCAACAAAAACAGGCTACTGTTACTTTAAATTATTTACCTAGAACGGTAGAGTATTTAAATTTATATTTTATTGTGGTAGTATAATATACCAGTATATAATTTGTATTGTAGTTTCCAAAGATTTCAATATTTTTAATTGTAACTAAAATGGAATGAGTTTAAGCTTTGCATATTAGTTCTAATTGCCATATTTTATTTATTTTCTCTATTTGCTTTAAATTTACCAACGATCTACAAACTGATCTTTAAACTACCCTTAAGTATGAACCCGCCTTAATAAATGTCTTAAAGTAGACAAATTTTATGAATGAATCTAGAATCACTTGAGCTTGATTTGAGGGAATAAAATAGAGAAGTAATTAGCTCAAATATGTTTAAAAAAACTACTAAAAACACTTGGCATAGTGGTTACGATTTCCAACTTTCAATTAAATCAAATTTGTTTATGTATATTTTAAATGAATTAATATATATTTTTAAATGATTTACAGGTTTCAGTTACCCTATTTCCTTTTTAACTCATTTATGGAAGTCAATCTGTTTAAAAATATTAATATGTTATTTTAATAACAATTTTATTTAATAATTGATGATTAGCAAACTATTGATCAAATATTTTTTAATTTAATTATTGTTAATTACATTTTTAATTTCAATGTTTGTGTGTATGTTTTAAAGTTAATTTATTATTGTGATATTCCTTTGCATGTATGATGTTATAACGTCTCTCGTTTGTAAAAAATAATTGTTTGAAATAAACAGCAATTTCATTACCGTATACTTAAATATTGTAGAATATTTATTTTTAAAGGTAAAAGTATTTACTGACAGTATTATTTAATTCAACACACCAGAAGGGAAATTTTTATTCAAAAATATAATGTTTAATGAAAGTTTATAAGAATACATTTCCTACTGCATAACTATTACTAAATGTTTTAAGAATTGGATTAAATATACTGCTTAGAATATAAATATGTTTGTTAATAATAAATATGCAAAAGTGAAGATTTGATAGTAGAAATTAAATACTATAATGGTACCGGTTAAAATAGAATACAACATACTATGTTTAGTAAAACTTTATTTATTAGTTAGGCACCCATCCATCAACAGCGCTGAAGATAACCTCAACTTATAACATTGAGTTACCCGTTAACTGGAGTAACTTTGGTACAAAGTTTGGAAAAAGATAGTTTCATCTACTGTTACGGTAGTTACTAAATAGAGCTATCGACTTGGTTCTTATGATAAACATTATGAGTAACATCAATGAATACAGAACTTATAAGAAGCGCACCGCCTATGGAGAATATTCAGCCCGTCAAATTGTTGGTTGGTTGTCGTCAAACCGAGCTTGCCGCGGCAGCCGTTAGGTAGCGTTTCCTGAAAATTTCCACTCGTCTGTGACTCATCAATCCTCCGCGAGTGAGACAGAGAACAGCTGGTCAGATTCAAATAAAACTAGGCTGAATCTTTACTTCATGACAAAGGGAGCCTTGAACGAATCTTTAACTACCGCCAAGGCTGGTTGAAAATGTGTTTGGCATTGGAAAACCAGGGTGTTCAGGTTGTTAAGAAAACAAATCCTACTCGAACCGGACAGTGTTCAATGAATTGCACTGACATGCCTTTATCTTCACAACTTTGTACGAAGAAGTGAGTCTTCCAACCACTTCTTACAACCCTTCAGGAACTTTCGACTTTGAAGACACGACAACTGGAACCCTAGCGCCAGCTGAATGGACAGTGGATGGAATGCCCAGTGGAACTCTGCTTCGACTGAAACGTGTTCCAAAAAACTTTCACGGCTTGCCATGGAAATCCATAATGAATTTGGTGCTTATTTCAGAAGTCCTGAGGGTGCTGTCTACTAACTATATGGCCTACCAATGAGTGCATTTTTAGTTGTAATACAGAGTTCAGTAATAATTGTAATCAATTGTGTTAAACCTTGCATATTTGTTAATATTGTTACCTGCGTGTCTCATTACTCATTGTACAATTTTGATTCTCCTGGTCTTTCTGAATAAAATGAATATTCACATTGATATCTTTCCTCCATATTTGGAATTTTTACATTTTAAAAACGATAAATTGGCTTGACTATTCCCCACTTCCACCATTATCCATTCCAAGGGTTAATTACCATGGGTGACCATATAATATTTTCTAGGAGGGGGGAGGCTAGACCAGGGTATGGGGCGTAACGCGTTCACTGCTAAGGACGCACATGTGAGCTTGACAGTGAACACTATGAGAAGCGGCCGACGCACAGTGCATTGCACGCCAACCCCCGTATTGGGAGTATCAATACACAATGCATTGCGTGCTTTGCATGCCAACCTCCTTATTGTGAGTACTTTCAATACACAACGCACTGCAGCTCATGCTTGAACTCTTGTAAAAAATAAATTAAGTATATGTAAAATCAAACGGCTCATAACATTTAAAACATATTTTAGTGCTAATCTCTTTAAAGAAAAATACCTGATTATAATAATTAATAATATACATATTTTCTTTTTCCTGGGAGCTAGGTGGGGACTTCGGCCCCCCTCTGCCCATGTTAAAATACTACTAATGACTTACTCATTTTATTATTACACATACGGTATATATATATATATAAAGGTTAGTGCCTTATATTTTTATTTTGTTGGTTATCTCTATATGTGGATTTGTAAGGGCAACTGCAGTGGTTAAATTAGATTAGTTTTTGCTATAGGCTACAATATAAAACTATTTACCTGGCTAATGTTTCCCACTCTCTGTCTCGCGTGTTTGTATTTAATTTGTGCCTCTTCTGCTCTCGATCCCGATTTGACCTTAGACTTTCTGTGAAACACTGTAATAAGATTCCAAACCTTACTCCGGATTCCCGCCTTTGGTAATTTCCTTTCTTGTGAAATAACATTCCACGCATAGTTTTTCTGGTCTTTGTATTCTGATAGAGTCTGATTCCACTATTCCGGGTGATCTCGATAAAGATTTATTAGTTTCATAACTTGATCGTTGTTCCGCTCAATTTCACTTAGTAGACCTTCCATTGTGTACAATCAAACTCCAAAAATCACAACAACTAACAGTAACGATTCACCACTAGCGAGGCAGAAGTGCGACTAGCTGTCCCGGAAGCTGTCAGCTGTTCGGAGGGGGTCGCGGGGAACGGTTGCAAACGCCTCAGAGTCACTGGAACTACAGTTGCAGACCAAAGTTGGCAACGCTCTTTGATATTTACTGACTTCTTGCAGGAAGGCAAATTTCAGTTGCAAACCACAAAAAATTGGTTGCAAACCGCGAACAGTTTCAGTTGTTGGTAAGGTTTGAAATTTTGGTCTGCAATTCGAGTTACAAACTCCAATGTAAACCCGGCTTTTATATTTCATACATGTACGGTTACTTGATCGAAATCTTCATTTTATCTTTGTAGAGGGTGAGAGATATATATATAATTTGTTAACAATTTTCTTGATTTCGTTAGTTAGACAAATTTCTTTGTGTCAAAACAGTGGCATATAGTCTTCAGAGATATTGTTTTGGCTGGAGATTCAGTTATTATTCCAATGTCATTTATCTTCAGAGATTTCTTTAATTGTTTAAATAATTTCCATTGTGCTTGGAAAACAGTGTTCATTTGTATATACTTGGTATATCGTTTACATTTTCTCTTCTTGCTTCATCGATTTGCAGTTTCATAATCAGATGTTTATATTTAGTAACTGTATGAGCTTGTGATGTTAATCAAGGTTTGTTTTCAAACACCTAAACAGAGATAATATGTTAGAGCACGACCGACTGGAAGACCACTTAGCTCACATATTAGTATGATCCCTGTGCAAAGAGCACAGCGGCGGCCTCCGTTACCTCCCATAATTTAAAAAAAACAATGCCAGGACTGAAAATTTTGGACCTGTCCATCAACCCCTGTTTTTGACAAAAAATTCTGAATGTGAAGGAAAGTTTATAAATATAAGTATTATTTATTGAAAAGTCAAAAAAGATCACAACTTGATCAAAACAAAATTTAGAATAGTTGTCATGAATACAGAGCATTGTATTTAGTTTTTGAATAATGCTATCACTTTTCGAATTATTTGCGATTTCAAAAATGTTTAACAGGTACAAATAATATTAAAATTTAATTGATATTTACATCAAGAGATGTAGAATTAAAAGGGGATATTTACTGATTTTTTTTTCATTAATCTTGAACCGTTTAGAAAATCGTGTTATTTCCAAGTTTTTGGTTGCAAGCCTTTTTTAAAAATGAAAACAATTGAACAAAATTACACAAATGTTTCACACTTTTAAAGACTATAGAGTTCACACTTTTCTATAATTTTTTCTCCAGGAAGATATCTCTGAAAGTACACATCCAAACAAGTAAAAACTGTCGATTCAAAGAAAGAAATAACTTGTTTTATTTTTGAATTAAGGTTAGATATTTTTCATGGATTCAATTTACGTATTTAGGAAAATAACTGAAAAATTGTAAGTTTATAAAGTTTTCCATATCTCCAGCGTATTAATCTAATGACTTCTTTGTGGGACATGTATTTAAATACTTGCTGATATAAAATAAGAATGCCCGGATTTCCAATAAGTGTAGCCTTGACCATGGTCTATTCTTGAAAGGTCACCGATCAGGAATCGAGAAAGTGTTTTTATTTTTTATTATTATTTTTATTAATAAAATATGCTTCTAACTTTTGGTTGAATTTATTTATGGGGAACATGGGGGAATTTTTTGTTATTGTGAAGCAGTGAATCGGATTTTACTATACTAAAGAGAAGGGAGAGAGAGTTAAGGCCGATAGAAGATAGCAAGGAGAAGGCGCTTCCAAAAATGTTGGCCTAGGGCGTAGCAAAAGGCATCACTGTTTACTGATGATGCATACTAAAAGACATAACTGAAGAGTTTAGTTAGTTAGACATGGCAACCCGGAAAATAGTCTTATAGAAAACAAAGACAAAAATAAATATCTGATCACTAATTCAAACAGCAGGGAGGATCAAAGTTTCAAAGTCAGCTCGTTCAAATATCTCGGTTCATTAATGACAGTTGATGTTATTATGTCCTGTTCGAAGCTTGGAAAACTAAATAGATTTAAAAAGTTTGTAAAATAGCAAACCAAATCAAAAAGTGAGTAAATGTTAAGTTAAAATAAAAGACTAAGGTAAACAATGCATTCATAGTTTTAGAAACAAAAGTGCTAACTTCTCTCAATTAATGTAAATAAACATCTAAGTAGGAAAGTAAAGTAGTTGATACGATTGACTAATTGTTATAAAATGTCAACAATTCATTGAAAAACCAACGACGATTTGGCTGGGTACGTCTTTAACTTTCAAGATCAAAAGGAGGAATTATACACACAGCATTGTAAAGGACAATTAATGATGAAGCAGAGATATGTGTGTTGTGTGGTTTACCTAATGCTTACTGCGTAGGGCGGGCGAGCAGAACAGTGTCTGCCATCGGTATCCTCTAGTGTCAGGTAGGAGTTTTGCACTATTTCATCCCGGCATTTAATTTTAATATTGGGTGAAGATTCTAAATACGGTGTATTCTAAACCGATGTTTAACTGGTATAAGAAATATGTAATGCATTTCATTCAATAACAATCGTCCAGTTGCATGGCTACCTTCCTTCTCGCTCTTACCATTTCACTTGGTAACACTTTTCACATTTAGGAAAAGATTGTGGAAGTATAGCGTTATCTGTAATTTACAGATGTTGGTGTTAACACAGTGGTTTTTCTACCCTATTTGATCTTTTCTCTTTGGTAGTATTGATGTCAATTTAAAACAGGGTTCCCAATGATGCCAATTAACAGAAGATTGTGCTAATAAGAAAACTACTATTATACTTTAGTATCTAATTTAAGTTTCAACTTACATCTTTTCATTTCATTTCATTTCATTTATTATAGCCGTTGACAAAGTTACAATTTGTATGGCCAAGTCATTTTTTGGTTTTAAAATAAATAAAATTACAAATTACAACCACATACCAATAACATATTTAAAACAATCAAGATATAATAAACGTTAATAAATTAAACTTTACAAAATATTCAAAAACAAATATACAAACACAGAAACAAATTATATAAATGACCAAGCAGGAAATCACACCCAATCACAAAACAGAGAGTCAGCGCAGAAACTCCTCCACAGAGTAAAAGGATCCAGACAACAAAAGTTGTCTAAGGCTGTTTTTAAAAGACGTATAATTTTGTAAACTTTTAATACTTTGGGGGAGCTTATTCATCAATTTAGCACCTGCTTGTGAAGGAAGTTTACTGTACACATTTAACCTGTGCTGTCTAGCACGATAATTACAAGCTTGTCTGGTGCTGTAGTCATGTATGTCCATATTCTGGACATGATCACACTTAAATTTAAAATACAGCAACACTTCAAGTATGTATATACATGGAAGTGTAAGCACTCCAATCCTCCCAAAAGCATTTTTACAAGTTTCTGTTTGCTTCAGTCCTGCTATTAGCCGAATGGCCTTCTTTTGCAGGACAAAAAGTCTATGCATATTCTGAACTGATGAGTTTCCCCACAGGAGAATTCCATAGTTCAGATGTGGATATATAAGCCCATAATAAGCAGTTAATAGAATAGACAAATCACAATACAATTTTAAATTTCTTAGTGCAAAAATACCAGAACTAATCTTTGCACTAATACCGCTAATTTGGTCATTCCAGGATAACTTATTATCTATAATAAGACCCAAGAACTTGACTGAATTCACTTCTTCAAGCAAATTGTCACCCAATATGACACTTGGTGTCTGATTTTGGCTTTGTTTATTATTAAAATACATATACTTTGTCTTGGCTGGATTTACTGCCAAATTATTCTTTTCAAAGTATTGACCTGTTGCATTGACTTGTAAAAAAGCCTCAAGTTCCAAATTTTCAACTGAGTTTGCTTTCATGCTCAAAGTTGTGTCATCGGCAAACTGAATTAGGCTATCCACATGTATAGATGATGACAAATCATTAATGTAAATTAAAAACAACACCGGACCGAGAACTGATCCTTGAGGGACACCATATCTCAGTTTGGTCTGATTAGACAGCCTTCCTGCAACATTAACACGTTGTGTTCTGTTATTAATAAATGAGTTTAACCACATTAGTGGTATACCTCTAATACCAAGCCTTTCACATTTATTAAGCAACAAACTGAAATCGACACAATCAAATGCTTTGGATAGGTCTAGAAAAATACTCATTACTTTATTTTTCCTCTCAAGACCCTCCACTAAAAAGTCCATTAACTCGACTATAGCATCTATTGTCGATTTACCTTTTTGAAAGCCATACTGGCCACTATAAAGGATATTACATTTGTTTAAAAATTCAAGTAGTTGCTTTAAGAAAAGTTTTTCAAAAATTTTACTGAATACTGGCAGTAAAGAAATAGGTCTGAAATTGTTAATATCATCTTTATTGCCCTTTTTAAACAATGGAAGGACCTTAGCAGATTTCAGTCTGGATGGAAATTTCCCTTCAGAAAACGAAGAATTAATTAAAACCTGAAGAGGTCTGATCAACTCTTCAGAACACTGTTTAATGATCCAAGGTGAAACGTCATCAATATCAGTTGTTCTTTTATTTTTCATTTTCCTAATCACCTCAATGACATCCTCAACACACACAGGCGAAAGAAACATAGATGACCTCCCACACGTTCCATAGCCCGACACAGAGTTGTAAAAGTTATGTTGAGTCATACTTTGACTGAAGAAATCATTAAAAACGTTGGCTATGCAAGATGGCTCAGTATACCGTACACCATCGATATTTAACTTAATATCACTGCTATTGTAATTTTTATTACGAAAAGTATTTATAATCTCCCAAGAAGTTTTGCTAATATTGTCAGAATTGCTAATTTTTTGAAAAAAGCTTTAAGATATACTAAGTTGCCTGTGTGCAAATTTTACTTCTTTTACCAGAATCAGTGACTAGAGCACTAAGCACTATTTCATATGATAAAAGATCAGTCAAGGCAATACTAGTAGATCAGCCTTTATCTTGCAAAGTAGGCCTACACTTTACAGCTAGCTTATATTAAAAAAAACCAATGTCCTAAATGTATGTTGATGTAAAAGGAACCTCAAAAATAAAAATCTCAATTATGGTATCATAAAATCAGTAATTATTGTATGAATAGTAAACAAGATTTAGGTTTACATTATTTAACACATATAATATTGTACATATTCAATAATTAAATTAGTAATATTGACAACCTATATTATGTAGTTTGTAGTTCACCAAAATAATATTTTGTTTCACCAATGCCTGTATAACTTGATGTACGTGATTCAATCCATTAGTAAAAGTTTGATTATCACAAAAATTTTTCCATGTGTTTCCAAATACAATTTTACCAGACTTTGGACAAGGGCATGGTGTCACTTCATATATATTTTCATTTTTGTCAAACATAAAGTACTTATCATTTTGATTAACCACAGAGTAGTAGTAGGAGGACAAGCAAGTCTTGCATGAAGTTAGATCAAAACACTCATAACAAATTGTTAGCAAATTACAGCAAATAGTTACTTCACTTACTACATTATCACAAGTACATTTTTTGGGCTCATCAAAATAATTCCATTTTTGAATTTCAAAATACCATTTTTCATTATAAATCTCATCTCCTGAATTTGAAATTGTTGATTTACTATTAATTTCCATTAATGTCGTCAGTTTCAATGAAATACAAATAATTCCTGTGATTATTACAGAAATAAGTATGAACCCAATTGATAATTTTACTCTTCCGTTTAGTGTTTTCAAAAAATATGTAATTTTTTGACTTTTGCCCAAATTTTCATCAGGTCTACCTCTTTGTTGTTTGCCACTTGAAAAACTGTTTCTTGAGTTTAGAATATCTACATATGCATAGTCACTTGTAGCCTCATAAATACCTGAAGTTAGTTGCGAGTCATCAACAGTATATATATTTGACGCCATTTCAATAAAAACTGTACTATTTAACTAATATACAAATTAACAACGTCCAAAATATGTCTAAACTCTTTTGAACAGAGTTTATCATTTGTTTTTTGATAAATTATAAGATAAACTAAGTGGCATAATGTGTTTAAATTATAAAAGCTATTCAATATGTCGTATTGATTTAAATCCTACTTTGTAAATTATCAAGGTTATTTTACACAGATCAATTTATATACATTGAGGAAAAACAATTTAAATGTGGAAAAATGGTGGCTGCGATTACAAGTTATTATTAAGAAAATAAACAATATATAAAACTACTAGAAATGTTTTTGTTACAGTTGTCAGAAAATATGGAGGTCACATTAAATCTGTATAACTCAAAATACATTATTCAAATCATAAGGCCGGCCACACACTGCAGCAGGCAAGGCGACGTAAGACAAGTCGCTCGACTTGCCTTGTCGCAAAGCGAACACACACAGCAGAAGGCGAGGCAAGTCAAGGCACCAAAGTTTTGGCGCGGTTTCTCAGTCCAGTACAGAGTGGTGGAAGCCACGTGACTTCGCGCATGCGCGGAACGCTCTGACTAAATGACTTTCGACGAAACATAATTTTAGACTGCTTCGCTTTTTGACTAAAGGCGCCTTTCTGCCTCGCCTTGCCTCGTCTCTTGCAGTGTATGGTGTTACGTAAGCGCCTATGCTTTCTCTGTAGCTCAAGACGCCTTTAGTCAAAATGCCTTGCCTCGACTGTTGCAGTGTGTGGCCGGCCTAAGTGATAAAAGATTATTTTACTGGTACCTTCCCCAATGAAGACCATGCCATTGAAATTCTAATTAACATTGAGCATTATAATAAATGTCATTATTGCAGTGATTTGTTCAATGATCAAGAAAAAACTCAATTGCTTATTTATCTCCTAAAAAGCAACATTATTTGACTTAATGACAAGAGAGAGTTTAAAATAGCAGTCTAAATAGCAGTATTTGAAATTTATACTTTTATGCAGCGTCTTCATTATTGTTAACATATTATTTATCAATATTGACATATAATCTATATATTAATAGGCAAGCACAAAACTTGTCGTCCTTTTTTCTCAGCTTGTGTGCATCGTAGGAGAAATTTGCGCATACCGTTAGAAAGGTAGTGTCCTGTAGATGAGCAGAATCCCATTATAATTTACATCGGTCCTCAGGGATACGCCCCAGTAGCCCTCAAAGTTTCAATGTTAATCTTATGGAAGGTCAATCTTAAGGAAGAAGAAGAAAGATTTCTTTTGATTTTATCAGGGGCACAAAAAACAGCTGTTCGTATGAAAAGCTTAAAACAGCTGATTTTGATCAACAACTGATTTGGATCAAAAACTGAATATAATTTTAGGTTAGGTAAATCAAGCAATAGCAATAGCGAAGCATTGCCGGGTTCACTAGTCTCAATAATTTTGCATATTGATGATTCCACAGGCGCAGCTGTGGAAAGAAAGAGAGTTTTGATCCTATCAGACAGTCATGGTAGAGGTTGTTCTGGGGTACTGAAGGACAGTCTAAGTGCAAATTATGATGTGAGTGCTATTGTGAAACCCGGTGCACTTTTTGATAGTGTGATAGATAATGTTAATGCACTTGCTAATGATTTTAACACAAATGATTTCATAATAATAATGGGTGGAGCAAATGATGTGTATAGGGAACGGCCTTTTCAGTATACTATTCGTAGGGCTCTACACAAGGTTCTGCCTTTGTCGAAAGTGACTAATCTGATTTTTACTGAGATACCTTCCAGTGCTGTTTTTGAATCTGATGTGAAACTTGCAAATTCTATAATCCACCGAACCATAAATAACTATGCAGATAAAGTGGCTAAAAATATAAGTGTAAATTTTGTAAATACCAGATTGCAGAAGAAACATTATACTGGACAAGGAATTCACCTAAATATACTTGGGAAAAGGGTGTTGTGTAAAAGATATTGTGAGTTAATCTGTCCAGTTAAGGATCAACAGATCCAGAAAATATCAAGACAGAGACAAACCACTATGTTTGATTGGCTTGAAGTGAAGAGGGCGGTTGCAGCTGCGGAAACGACTAATGGCCAAAGTGTTCAATCGAACATTACAAAGAAGACTTTTTTAGAGAGGTGGCTTCTGAAAACCACCAACGTTCCGTAGAAAGTTACAATCATGCTGGTGTGTTGTCTAGTTTAAAAAAGTTAAACTTAAAAAACAATGGTAGATATAAAACACATAAAAATTCCTTAGTACCTGGGCGGGGTAATGAGCAGGAGAGGACATCCAGTGTTTTCCGGGGGGTGCAGAATCGTTTAGGTATTGTACATCAAAATGCACAATTTGCCACCAACAAGGTCACTGAACTGAATTTGTTTTCTTTAGAAATAAAGTCAGATGTTTTTGTTGTGTCTGAGCATGGTTTTAACAATAATAATATTGATTGTTTTCATCTGGAAGGGTATAATTCGGCTTCAAATTTTTCCAGAACAATATATAAAGGTGGGGGAGTAGTTATCTTTGTAAAAAAAAATATAAATTTTGAGCCCTATATATTAGCTCCAGAATTATGTGTAGAAAATTTTTTGAAATCACTGGTGCTAAAATAAATTGTAGGGGTGATGTGGTGATTGTAATGGGTATTTATCGTGCTCCAAGTGGAGATTTGGATCTATTTTTTGATCATTTTGACTCTCTTTTACAAAAACTACATTTTAAAACTAATAAATATGTGATTTGTAGGGATTTTAACATTGACGTTCTTATTGATTCTGTGCCCACGGAGAGACTGAGGGATTTGTTGGCTACATATGATCTTGAATGGTGCATAGACTCTCCCACTAGAGTATTTGGGTCCTCTGCAACAGCAATAGATAATGTTATTTCAAATATTTCTAGTGAAAATTTATCGGTCAAAATTGTACAATCGGGGATTGCTGACCACTATGCACAGGTGATAGATATTTCTAATTATTCACCAATAATTAAAAAACAAAATTTTAAAGTAATTAGGGACTGTCAGCCTGGAAATATACATATTCTAAATTACCTATTAAAAAATGAAAATTAGGATTGTCTCAATGAGATTAATGATCTCAATGAAAAATTTGATTATTTTTATGATTCTTTTATATTTTTTCTTAACATTGCTTGTCCGTTGAAAAAAATAAGAGCAGGAGGGAATTCCAATAAAAAATCTAACTGGATTACTAAAGGAATTCTAGTCTCAAGGAATAAACTAAAATTTTACTATGAAATTTACAAAACCACTAATAGTGAACAATTTAAACAATTTTATAGAAAGTATAAATTAATTTATAGACGTGTAATTCTTGCAGCCAAAGCCTATGATGTGTCGAAATTGATTAATAGTGCAGATAATATTGGTAAAACTTCATGGGAAATTATAAATAACGTTTGCAAGAGTAAGAACGATACTGGCACAATTAATATAGACATTGATGGTGTTAGTCATAGGAAGCCATCAACAGTGGAAAATTTATTTAATGATTTTTTCGTTAAAGACTTTGCTACCAAGCATGGATCTCTTGAATCGGCGACACATCAAAAGAGCAATATAAGGGATTCTATGTTTCTGTCACCTGTGTGTGGGAAGGATATTTCCATAGTGATCAGCAAATTGAAAAACAAGAAAGCGACTGACTTTGATGAAGTCTCGCCTTGGTTAATCAAAAAGTGTTCTGATGAACTAGTCAAACCTCTTTTGATTTTAATTAATTCGTCTTTTTCCGAGGGAAATTTCCCTTCTAATTTAAAATGTGCAAAAGTTATTCCTTTGTTTAAAAAGGGAGGAAAAAATGATATAAATAATTACAGACCTATTTCTCTTCTACCAGTGTTCAGTAAGGTTTTTGAAAAGCTTTTTTTAATACAGCTGCTGAATTATCTAGAGGGGTTTAATGTCCTTTGTGGTTCTCAGTTTGGATTTCGAAGAGGTAAATCAACAATAGACGCTACAGTTGATCTTTTAGACTTTGTATTGGAAAGTTTAGAAAAGAAAAGAAATGTCATGAGTATTTTTCTGGACCTCTCCAAAGCCTTTGATTGTGTGGATCATGAATTATTATTGGACAAGTGTGAAGCAATTGGTATTAGAGGAGTACCGATTATGTGGCTAAAATCATTTCTTTATAATAGAACACAACGAGTAAATGTTGCAGGGAGGCTGTCAAAACTAACACAGCTGAGATATGGGGTCCCCCAAGGATCAGTTCTCGGACCGATGCTCTTTTTAATCTATATCAATGACTTATCATCAGCAGTGCATGCAGACAGCATAGTTCAATTTGCTGATGATACAACTTTGAGTTTCCAAGCAGAGTCAATTCAAAATTTAGAGCATAAGGCTTTTCTACAAGTCAATGCGGCCAGCCAATACTTTGCCAAAAATAATTTGACAATAAATTCTAATAAGACAAAGTACATGTTTTTTAACTTGAAACATAGTCCAAATCAAACACCAAGTGTTATGTTGGATGATAGTGTACTTGAAGAGGTTAATGGTGCAAAGTTTTTGGGCTTTTGTATTGATAATAAGTTGACTTGGGTTGACCACATTGCACATATTTGCTCAAAAATTAGTAAAGGAATATTTATACTTAGAAATTTGAAATTATACTGCAATCCTACTATTTTATTAACGGCTTACTATGGTCTTGTATATCCATATCTGAACTGTGGAATTCTTCTCTGGGGAGATTCGTCAGTTCGGAATATGCAAAGGGTTTTTGTCTTGCAGAAAAAAGCTATATGGCTTAAGGCAGGTCTTAAAAAAGCTGAGTCATGTAGGGTTGCTTTTAAAGATCTTGGAGTTCTTACACTTCCGAGTATATATATATTTGAGGTGATCTTCTACTTTAAATTTAAATGTGATCATATCCAAAATAAAGATATACACAGTTATAGTACCAGGCAAGCTAATAATTATCGTGCTAGACAGCACAGACTAAATCTATACAGCAAACTTCCTGCACAAGCTGGTGCTAGACTGATAAATAAGCTCCCACAGAGCATTAAAGATTTGCAGCATTTTTTACCCTTTAAAAACAGCCTTAGACAGCTACTTTTGTCTAGATCTTTCTACTCTGTGGAGGAGTTCAGCAACAGACTGTAGCCGGCATTGAAATCATTGGATGTATTCTCCAATTTTAAATTAAATGTTAGTTGTAGTTTATATAATTGTTTTAAATTATTTGTTATATGTTTTTAATTGTTCAAAACGAGATTGGTATAAAATTGTTATATGTTGTAGTATTTAAATGAACTATTCTATTTAAATTATGAATATTAGATTTTTAGTTTAATTTTAAATTTTATTGCTTGTTCCCCGCTTTAATAGTTACGATTTCTTGTCTTTGTGTAATTGAGTTTTAAATTATTTGTTAACTTATATGTTTTTAATTGTTCGGGTGGTGATTGGTATAAAAATGGTAAATGTTGTAGTATTTATACTAATTATTCTATTTCAATTATGAATATATATTTTTGTCAATTATTGTAATATTTAAAAATGTTAATTTATATTAGACGTAGCCTATGCATAAAAATGTCTTTTGGCTTTAATAAAAATGAAATGAAATGAAATATTACCACTCTGACATGCCCGGCTTTGCCAGTTTAAAAAATAAGAAATGTGTCTTTAACTTTTCCGGGAAAGATGTTGAAACAAAAATATACAATTAATTTGTGTCTACGATTTTGTGGTTAGTGACAGAGTATATCTACAAAACTTCTATCTAATCTACATTTTTTAGTATGCACCACAATATATATTTATTTCTGAGAAATCAGTCCTAACATCCAATCCCACTCAGAACACAATACTCAACAGATTATTCATAGTTCCATCCGAATCGGGTTAATAATTTGTTAATTAGATCATTATAAACGAAGAAAAATAAATAAAGTGTGAAGAATGAAAAATAGAAATAAAGTTAAAATTCTGACTTAAATACAATCATAAACTGGGACATCACATATTGCTAGCGTATCGCAATTCAGGTTGTACTCTACGGGTGTTCCCATAATAAGATAAAAAGGGATTTAAAACTGTAATAGAAGGACATGTAATATATGCTTATGCGAGCACTATTAAAAATCTTAAATTATAAAATTAAATGAATTTTTAGTGATATTGATGTAAAATTCCAAAAATTTAAACCGCAATTATGTCATAAAATCAGTAATTATTGTATGATCAATAATCATTATTATATGTATTTACATTATTTAACAAAACTATTACTTATTCAATAATATTACTTAACGGTATGAACAATGTGCATTATAATACATTTTTTTGTAGTTCACCAAAGTAATATTTTCTTTCACTAAAGCCATATTATTACTTGATGTACATGATTCAATCCAGTAATAAAAGTTTGATTATCACATATCTTTCCATGCACTTCAGGCACGGTGTCACTTTATATATATTTTCATGCCCGTCAAACATAAACATTTTGATTTTTGAAAGAATAGTAGTAGGTGCAATGCCTGCATGAAGTTAGATCAAAACACACACAACTAGTGGGTAGCAAATTACTGCAAATAGTTACTTCACTTACATTACTGGTACCATAAGTACATTCGGATTTTACCCCCTTAAAATAATCCCATTTGTTAATTTCAAAATAAATTTTGTCATTATAAATTTCATCTCCAGAGTTTGAAATTGGTGATTTACTAGTAATTAAGAATCCAATAGATAATTTTACTCTTCCGATTAGGGTTTTCGGAAAATATGAAATTTTGTATATATTGTTTCTTGAATTTGTAATCTCTACATAATATGCATCTTCCTTTATATCATCATAAATACCTGGAGGTAGTTGAAAGTTGTCAACAGAATGTATTTTTGAAGCCATTAAAAAAAAAAAACATCTGGTGTGCACATCACACAACTTTCCTTACCAAAATAGATGCTGTATCAATTATCAAATTTCTCGAGCGAGAGATTGATGATACCATTTTCGAGTTAATAGGAGTATCCGTTTCGAAGAAAGCGGTACTAACTTCAAAACGGTTAATCCCACGGACCTGATTTTGGTCTCAATCGATTTCTAACCTCACAAAATGTCAAATTTGATACCAAATACGGCTAGTTTAAAAAAAGACATTTTTACCCCCAAAAACGTCATTGAAAAAATGGAAAAAGTTGAGTGGGGTATCGTTTTTGACATTATTTTGGACGCTGAATCGAATGAGGCCATTTTCAAGTCGATAGGACCAGCCATTTCAGAGATAAAAACAAAATAATCTTTGTAATAACTTTTTTCAACGAATTTTTAAAGGTCTTTCGCGTACATAGGGTGTTAAGGGGGTCGGAGTAGAGTATGTTAGCAAAGTTTAATCAAAATCGTTAGAGGGAATTTGGAGTAAATACCAAAAATGTGCTAAAAACTGCTCCCACGGTAAGACACCACCTCCGATTTGCTTCAAATTTACATGGGTTTAATTGTTTACAAGTTTGAAGATATCCTGTAAATTTCAGTTCGATCCGTCCAGCCGTTTGCCCTGTGCACTCCGGACACACACACACACACACACACACACAGACAGACCAATTGCCAAAAATGCATTTTTTGGACTCAGGGGGCCTTGAAACGTAAAGATATTATGAAAACTCGACATCGAATTTTTGGGTCGATCGCAATACTTACCTTACCTAGTATAGGGTAAGGAAAGTAAAAATAATAATAAACGGTACCAGAAACCGTCACATACTTTCTCACAAACATATTAAAATTATTAAACGGATTCACAATGACTTCATTATTGTAGGAGGGGTAGGAGAGGTGATTTTAAACTAGGAGATTAAGTAATAAATATTACTATTATTAGCTAGAGATAAAACTATTTGATCGATTTCGAACAAATTTGCATCTGTACAGATGCACGAGAAAAAAGGTTTTAAAATTTTTTGAAAAACATCACACTTTATGGCCAAAAACCCCCCAAAAATCAGTTAATATTATTAGCTAAACGAGAATTTTTGTAAAGATGCGTTTTTTTTGCATATGGTAGGGTACATTAAAGGCTACAAATAAGCCAAATTTTATCAAAATCGTTAGAGCCGTTTTTTTTATAAAAAAATAATAACTGATTTTTTGGGTTGTTTTTGGCCAATATAGGGGTTGTATTTAAAAAATTTTCAAAACCGTTTTTTGTGCATCTATACAGGCCTACTTGACATGTCTGGTGCAAATTTGTTTGAAATCGGTCGAATAGTTTTCCCTCTAGCTTTGTATACATAGACATTTTGTAAAAACCACTTTTTTTGACTCAGGGGGTCCCAAACGGATATTTTCACAAAAATCTCAACATCGATTTTTTTTGCGATCACTATACTTTCTCTATACTATAGTATAGTGAGAAAGTAAAAAAAGCTATTATACAAAATAAACATACTAACGTCCACTAAAACCAATTAATTTATTTAAACTATTGAATAAACTGTTTTTATCATTAGTCTTCTGATAAATTATGTAATAGATAATTTTAGATGATATAAGTGGCATATGTTTAAACTACACAAGCTATTCAATATGTCATATTGATTTCCATATGTTATAAATTATCAAGGTTATTTTCCAAATTGAAATATGCAATTAATGCTGGCTGTGATTTTAAGTTTTACTAAGAAAATAAATATGTAAAACAAAAAGAAATGATTTTGTTACATTTGAAAGATTTGCCCTGTTACTAGTTGTAGCAATTAGAAAAAGTTTAATCAAAATTGGATATGCAGTTTTAAGTTAAATTTTAACAACCAAACTAACTTTTTATAGGTTTTTTAAGAGGCATTAATATTATTTGAGGGTTCGATGAATTAGAAAATAGGGAACTCTTCTTTGTTTCCTGGTAAATAAAAAACAAAATGAGGATTTATTTTTGCAAAAAAAAGCTAACATTTTCTGTTACTATCCATGAGGCTTTATTTATAGGCAAACTAAGAGAGTTATATTTATTTACATATTGTCACCCAGAATATTTAACTGAAATAAATTAACAAACAATCGCTTATTGGAAGTTAATAACTAATTTGAATCTTACAAATTGAAACAAAGTAATACGGCAATTGAAACCATACTTAGACCTATGCAATCTGCATTATTTCTACACTAGTTGGTTAATATATTGTAAGCTGCGTACTTAGGGAAACACAAAATGTCAAGAGATAATAATGGTTAGCACTCACCACCAATAATCAAGCTATTTTCTTACATATTTAGTAGTACTACTGAAGTGATTATTGTAAATTCCTCAATAAATATGAACACAACATAAAATTATTGGATTATATATAATTTTTTAAAGAATATTTTAACAAACTAATCTTAAAACCAGGCCTATATTTTTATATTTTGCATTTCTTTTAACTAAACTATTTACAAATACAAACATTGTCCTTTCTATATTTCTACTTGTGGAAATGTACCTATGTATGTAACATGAATATTGAAGGAATTAAATGGAGTGCATTTGATCGAATAAAACTTATCTCACAACTAACAATAACCAAATAAGTAGTTATTGTAGTTCGTGCTCATTGAAGATGGCAACATTGTTCATTGAAACATGATAAGATTTATTTGATCAAGTTATTCTCTCACAAGTCAAGCTCAATAGTCATTTATTAAATGTAGTCAGGGCTTAATTTCTAAATTAACAAGTACCACAGCTCTAAAATACCGGGGCATCTGGGGAAAATTTTTGAAAAATGCACTCAAATTAGTGCGTTTTTAATGTATTTGAACATGTTTAGTAGCAGCACTTTACAAACTAAAGAATAAAGGGTTAAATAAATCGGTAAGGTTAAATTTCATGATTTTTTTAGCATCGAGTCTGTACCTTTCAACCATGTTGATCAATGAATTACAAAATACAACCGTGCCCCAGCAGCATGCTTCAACTCTTGTAAAAACTAAAATAAGTATATAAATGCAAAATGAAATGGTACATAACATTTAAAAATATTCTAGTGCTAAACCACTTCTACCGACTTTTAAATAATTTGGGCGCTACTAGGGGGCCGCAGCCCCCTTTGACCCCGGTCATGCACGCCCATGCATCCCTTTCGACAACCAAGATTTCACTTGGCGTTCGTGTTTACACTTGTAAATAAGGTGTCCAACTAGTCTTATACAAAGTAATTCACACTGTTTTTATGTGCAAAGAACATCTTGTGGGGAGAGTGCAAACTATGATTTAGCCAAACTTCTGTCAGCATAATATTTGTCAAAATAACAAAACAAGTGCTGTCTGACCACCCTGCGGTACAGTACCTGCATTAACAGTAAATTGTGGAAAACCTCTCCAGAAATTTGAGCAGTGAAATAAACTTTCTTTCAGAAGTTATATAAGTAATTATTTTTCCTACTAATGCTAAAGTACTGGAGCTGTATTTCGGCTGAAATTAAGCCCTGAATGAAGTGCGTGTATTTTTAGTATTTAAAGGGTCGGTTTCTAAACGCAATGATTTGCTAGTGCCATTAAAACTGATTTCAACTTGCACATTACTAACTGTTTATATTTTTATAATACCAATGTTTTCCCCGCTGATTTAAAAGTTTTTTTTTTGTAAATGCAAGGATAAGAGTTGTTAGTCCTTTCTAAGTGATATTTCTATAATGAAAGAATAAGTTTTTAAAAATGTAATTCTTTTGGGAATGCCACAGACTCCCTTCTGTCCCAATCTGTGTAGAACCCGCTAATTGTGATGTATATAATACGGTGAATTAATTTGTACAGCCAACTGCTGACGCTACATCCATTTGATCTAATATGTCCGATAGGCTGATCTGTTGACTTGTAGCAATGCAGCTAGAGTTAGGTCGTGTTTACCGTGTCTGTTGTGCATTATGGATTTTGAAAAACGCATTAATATTAAGTTCTGTCTCAAATTGCAAAAAAGTGAAAAAGAAGCTTGTGAAATTTATAAATCAGTGAATGGCGATAGCATGGTAGCTCTGAAGACCGTTTAAAAGTGGTACAAGCGATTTAAAAGTGGAAATGAGTTAGCTGAAGACGAGGAACGGTCGGGACGTCCTTAGACCTGAAAAACAGATGAAAACATGCAAAAAGTGGACAAGCTTGTTCGTTCAAACTGGAGAATGACCATTCAAAAGCTTACCGAAGAACTTAACATCTCAAACAAGTCCTTGCAAAGGATTTTAACCGATAATTTGCAAATGAGATGATTGAGTGCAAAATTTGTTCCCAGACTTTTGACTGATGAACAGAAGAAAAATCATGTCTGTTTCCATGGAATTGAAGGATCGTCTTTATGGCCAAAATGGTAACTGGAGAGCCCATGGCTATGACCCTGAGACGAAAGTTCAGTGTTCTCAACTGAAAACCAGTAACTCTACTCGCCCTTCAAAGTGAAACATCAAGTTCATGCTCATTTTTTTCTGATAATGAGGGCATAATGGGATCAGAGTTTGTTCCAAGGGAAACAACTGTAAACTCCAAATTTTACAAGGGGGTACGTTTGTGAAATGATGTGATAAGAAAGAGACCAGAAAAAACTCACCGTGCCATAAGTCACTTTTCATTCACAACTTGAAGGAGATTAACTCATATTCTATGTAAGCTTGTTACTTTGTTTATGATAAAATTATGCACCATATTCTTTTATCACACTACGTACATCCAGCCCTGATTAATATATTTTAATATTTGCATACGTATAATCTGATAAGATAAGGTTGTTTTAACTGATGAAATGTCAAAACAGGTCTGGCTTTGAGGCATGATTCCTCATAGTAACAGTTCATCAGAATAATGTATTAACTATATTTATTTTAAAGTCAGCCTAGCAGTGTTTAGTTTGTTAGCCCGGCAAGTTTGTAGTATAATTGGCACTAAAAAAGATTAAAAATATCTCATACTTTGGGAAGTAAATCATTATTATGTAAAAACCCATACACCATTTTAATTGGAAAATTTATTACTAAAGAAAATTGTGCACAAGTAAAAGTTCTACTATAACAAATGAGTGTAAAGATGCATTGATAAAACTAAGATAGATTAAAAAAATAGCAAGTTGTTGTTGATATTAGAGGTAATGAAAAGGCAGATAAGTTAATTCTTAAACACAAATACAGAACAAAATTTTTTATACAGATAAGTGGATCAAACCATAGGATTTTTAATAAAAGAGAAAATTTGTAATGATATAACTTTTAAATCTGATTTATTGAAAATAACGGAGTCCGACTGATTGTAGTTCATATGTATTTGTTTTTATTAACATATAATGCAACACATGTGCTGGAAAATACCACACTTACTTACAATTTGTGGTCTTCAATAAAATTATGTTAAAAAAACTCAATTTAATAAAAAATAAAAATGAAATTATAAAAAAAGAGTATACACGCATTATCTGAACTGAAAAAATAATTGATTCTTTCTAAAACTCCATGAATTACTAGATAAAGATAGAACTTTACATTGCTAAAAATGAATAGCAATTACACTTTACTGGAAATGAAATATATCTTAACCTAAAATAAAAATATGTGTTTAAATACATTGCCTAAATACACATTAAATGATTAATAACGAGGCATTTTAAATTGTGGTGTACCCGGATCCTTTGCATCAGCAGGAACTTTTCTCTTTTGAATAATATTTTGAATTTTGTTCCACTCCCTGTCCAATTCTGCACGTTCATTTTTCTCTTTATTATACTTTCTTGTACGCCTTCCGTCTGCCATTTTTACTCCGTACTGGAACGCCGCTTTCGGTAATGCTTCTTTGCTATTCATGTAATGACTGTATTCCTCTTGAGTGTCGAAATCCCATCTTCCAACAGGTCCTTTTTTATTTCCTAAATCCATTTTTGTATAATCCACCTCATCGTCCGAATCGTCGATAGCATCTTGCATCTCATCTTGTCCAGGATAGCACTCTGCATAGCCCGTCGGCTCGGCTGTCAAACGGGAAAGTATGCCTGCCGCTACGGAATCAGCTTTGTTTCCTGTCAATTGGGGAAGCTTCTTTTTCTCTAAAGTTGTTTTTGTGGAATCTTGACTCTCTATTTTTGTCTCGGTACCTGATGTGTTAAAGTAGCTGGTTGTCTTCTTTTTAGGCTGTTCTTTGCTTCCTTTACCAGCAGCTGCTTGATCATAGTCTCCAATATCAGGGAAAATGGTTTCCTCAATCTAAAAAATAATAACATAAATTTAAAGTAGATCGTAATTAGATATTTGATTTTTAATAAATTCATAATACTTAAAAAATGTTTACATGATTTTATAAATCATATTTTTAAAATATCTGAGAAAATTAATGTTTATTTACGCTTCCTTGACTATATTTTCAACTTTTAAGTAGCCTAAGTTTATACTCTCAAATAAGTTACATGCAGGGGTGGATCCAGGGGGGGGGGGGGGGGGGTGAAGAGGCGACCGCTCAGGGCTCCTCGCCATAGAAAAATTAAATAAATGGCTTATACATTAGACGAATTTATAGTTTATATTAAAGATGGCCAGCAAGGCCCCACCCCATATACAAATATTAAATAATAAAATTATAAAACACAGATGAATTTAGTTTACATGGTAGAGCCTAACTGGCTAATCCTGGGGTCTCACGCTATAAAGAAATTAAATAAATGAGATGTCATATATAGATTAATTTTTAGTTGTTATATAAGATCATTAATTCAGCATTTAACATCAGTTTTATACTAGTATTTAACTTACATTCTAGTAATGCAACCACTTCCTCCACCTGGTATTGCCTACTCTAACCAATGGGGGTCCCGCAATATCGAATCACCCAGGGCCCCTCAAGGTGAAGATCCACCACCACTTTTACATAACATGTAATGTATCTATGTATCTTACGAAGGATTCTGCTTAACATAAATTAAATTTGAATAGACATTAATGAAGAGAGAAGTGTCATCAAATCTTCAATCCTTTGCAGATCGCTCTATTTTGATTTTGTTAAAAGAACTTTCATTTATGATAGGTTAGGTTATGAAAAAATAATGAAATGATCATGGATTAGACCCAATAAGTTATTTTAAATACTTTTTTATAGCTGGAATTTTAAACAAATTTATTATGTCTTTAGTTATGATAACTATTCAAATATGGCTTTAATCCTCACATAGTTAGCTGCGCATTAGACTTATTAGCTGCACATTTTATTAAGGATGGTTTTACAAGCAGAGTCAAAAAACCATAACACCTAAATGATACACACATTACAAAACGTACAAACGTTCACACACCACGTACTTTAAAACATTATTAAACTTTCACTTAGAGTTTTTACTGATAGCGCTTTAATAAAACTAAGTTAAAGCGTAAAACTTAAATAGTCTACGTTTTTACAAAACACCAGAAAGTTCTTTTGTAGACTTTCAAAATCTACAACTGTTAATTTTACAAAAAATACGTTAAGAAACAAAAAAAGTTTAATTTTTTAATAATAACAAAAGTTTTTGAGTTTTTCCCGAAGCTCAAAAGATAACCGAGTTATTGGCTAAAAACTCAAAACATAATTTCTTTCTGTAGGCCTACTATTATTGTTATAGACAGTAGCCTACCGTTTGTTATTAGGTTTTTTGTACAAGGGTATTAAAAGGTTACGTAATAAATACTGTACACCAAATTTGAGGTCAATATCTTTTCTATTTCCAAAGATATTAATTAGAAAAAAATCAAAACGGCAGATAGTTAGAAAACAAACCATTTCCGGACCTATGTTTGTTGAAACTATTTTTCTTATTTTCGTCTATAGAATAGTCTGGTGAAATTCGGTACAACATTTTCCAAGACGCCCCGAATATTATTTAACTTTTAAGATTAACGTTTATCGTCATTTAGTTCTTAGTTTCGTTGCCTACTTTTAGAGTAAATCCTTGTTATTTTAGCCTACTTCATAAATATTAACAGCGTGTTTACTTTCAAAATGTATTCATGTTAGGTAGTTTAAAGTCTTAGGTGTAGGTGTAGTTTTTCTTAGTAAGTAGCCTAGATACATTTTAAGTCAGGTTTATTTAACTTATTTACTATTTTATTCATTTTTCGTGTGCTTTGGTGATTGTTCATTGACAAGAAAAACACTTCATCTTATAATGTAGGGGAGGCCTAATTAACAAACGAGGTAAAAATTTACTTTTATAATTTTTGTAAGGCAAAATCCTTAGCATTTATTATTGCTTGAAGAACAAAACATTCAAATTAAAGATTACAAATTAAACAATTGGGACGGGCACAAATAACAGTGAATCCCTAAACACTGCTAAAACTAATTAACTGCTAAAATGAATAGCTAAACTGGACAAAACAAGTCTGAGCCTATTTCTAAAAATTATTATCAATCAAATTCAAATGATGTAGAGACACCATTACCATATCAATGGTTTTGGTACAATCACCCACCATCGCCTGAATGTAATTCGGTAGGTGAAACCTTTTACTGTCATGCGTTATTTTCCACACTCCAAAAGTTTTGAACTTCTTACTGGTACAATAAACAATTGCAAAAAATGCATAAATGAATATTTCTATTTTATTTTAAAAAATGAGTAAGTTAACTAACAGGTTGATTAATATCTAGCACCTGTGGGCTCTTTATGAAGCAAACTGTATGTGCAGCTGGTCAATTTTAATAACAAGAATCATTTTGTGAAATATGTTTTAAAGTTATATTTTAATTATAAAATACAATCAATCTGTCATATTTTGGTGGCACATTAAGAGTTTTTGCTGTTCCCAAAATACTTAAACTTTAAATCTAGAGGTGTGTCAGAAGTAAATCAGTATTTTGTATTTGTTACTTAGCAGAAACACAAAGTAATTGCTACCAACGGTTCGAAGTAACGATTACTTCATTACTTGGTGCAGTGTAGACTCTGAATAGTTCTGTGAGTCCAGTACAGATAGCGCATGCGCAGTAGCCCTGAAGAGGTGGAATTGGAATGAAATGGGATGTAACGATTTAAACATTGTGAGTCCGAA
>JAGFPH010002168.1:102226-175210 GCA_018207615.1 Philaenus spumarius
TAGAACAATATTATATTTTTCACCTTACTTCAACTCACCTTACTCTTAAAACCTTAAAAATCACCTTCACTTGACTCCCATAATCTTAATAAAAATAAAAAAAATAACAATCATAATATTTGCGATAATCCACATATAACCTCACTTATGCTCTGTTGCATATATATACTTGTAATTACTAATCACTGAAAAATATTTGTTAATTAATTCTATTCTCTTAGGGGTGAATACCTGGCTATTAAAGTAATGGCTAAACGGACATTCGTGGCTATATAAAGAAATTCAAGGCATTGCGGCAAGACAACAATTATTTACTCAAACATGATCAAAAATGGATATTTACAGCAATTAAGAAACATAAACATAGTGATACATATATACAAA
This sequence comes from Philaenus spumarius, assembly GCA_018207615.1. Classification (NCBI taxonomy): domain Eukaryota; kingdom Metazoa; phylum Arthropoda; class Insecta; order Hemiptera; family Aphrophoridae; genus Philaenus; species Philaenus spumarius. The sequence continues at coordinate 102,611 of JAGFPH010002168.1, forward strand.
CAAGTCAAGAAATTATTTACAGTTGTACAAGGTTTCCTGAACCATACCTTAAGTAATGACGCAATAGAAGTTAAATGAAGTTAGTTTTTAAATAAAATGAAAAATTTTAATACCTGCAGACTAAAAATATGTCCAATGGCCATTTTTACTTACAGTTTCACTTGTTTTATTCGTCGCACTGTTCTTTACCTAGGATTTTTGTCGTAAATTCAATTCACTTCTGAAGCCTACCCCACGCTAGTCCCGCCAAAGCACATCGAAAAGTTATCAGTCGAGAAACAGCCAATTTACATGATCAGTTCTAATTTCTTCAATCACGCCACCTCTAAAGTACATCTACTTCACATTGAGACCAAACTTGTCACTACTTTACAATGAAAACTACATTTTTCTTGCAATAATACACGCCGGCTCCATGCAACACACATGAACTATATCGCCATCTTGATAGAAGTCCCTGCTTGCTTTTCTACGTTGTGTTTCGTTCCAATGCTACTAGTACGTTCTATTGCGTTCCGTATCTTTTGATATCTGTGTTCTTTCACATACACAGATTGATCCTCTCTCTCTTTTCCAATTGCTTCCATGATCACTGTATATACTATCATATTAGGTTCTCGATACATTTTAAATTGTGCTATGTCCTGTTATTATATTCTTTTTTATTTATTTATCGAACTGTTTATAATTTCAAATACCGCTTTATATTGTTCATTTACAACGCACCACTCATTGAAACAAAGTTTCTGTACAATTTTCACCTTTTACACACGCTCATATATTAATATGCCTTTTAAGTCTGCTTTTATATTACCTACTTTTACAGTCTGCTTTTATGTTTTATTATTTGTTTATATAAAAAAAATGATTCTACTGTAACTACTTTGCGTCATTTAGGAATGTATATCGATGGCCTAATTAACAAACCTCGTAACTCACATTATGCAGTTTTTACAGGAGCATCAAAAAACTGATTTATTCTTGAAAAGTAAGACGAAATATCCTAATTATGTTTCAAACCAATATTTTAATACACTATAAATATATGTATACCTCTTTTATTAGGTTAGTATACTATAAAAATTCTAAACTGGAGTTACAAGCTTTTTAATTGCTTATTACTGGAGTTACGTGGTATTACTAAAAAAGATACGTGGTTTGTACACTTACGGTTGGGAGTTAAGTGGTTTTACACATAATTAAACCTATGAGTGTTACCTTTATTCGGTAAATTAACTTAAAGATATGGGTTTGAATAACAAACAAAATGTAATCAGATAACAATATTATTTTATATATTTTTACAAGTAAGGTAAATCGTCATAGAACGAATGATAGTCTTTTGGGATACTAAGCTTCAGTTCTTGCAGATGTTTATATTTTGCTTCTGTTATTTTCAATCTTTCGCTGTGCAAAGGTCGAAAACTTGCTTCAAGTAGCTCTTGAGTTTTGCAATGCCAATCAGTTGAAGATTTTCTTTCATCCTTAGATTTTCTCATTGATTTTCTAGGGCCTCTCTCTTTTGCTTTTGCATTTTCAAATGCTGGTAGTAGATTGAACTCGTCTTTAAAGGATAGTTTGTAATATATATTTCCATCTTTACTATATTTCAAACATCTTATATCGGTGACTTTCACGTCACCTTTCTTAGACCCAGGACGAATGGACTTTATTAACATTGGTCTTGAAAAGTCCTTGAAGAAACTGTGTTCCAAATATTCAACTTTGTATGGTCTATTTCTCCTAGCATTTTTACATGCTTCAATGAAGTCAGCGGGCACATGGATCTCTCTGGGTTTTAAGTATCTTTCTATGTTAGCGTGCATGGAGTCACACTCCATTTGAGTGTGACCCTTTTCAAGATATTTGCTCTCTATAATTATTCTGTGTTTAAGTGCCAAATGTAGAAGAGCATTGCTCATAACGGCGCTCCTATTTTGGTAGTTGCAACCATCACTAAATATAATGATCTTCTTTGCGTTATTTCGAAGAGGGAGCTGGGATTCTATAAAATAGGTAACAATACTTGCAAACTCGTTGGCAGATAGCTCTCCTTCCGTCTCATTCCATAAGTAACAATACCCATCTTGTCTTTTCAAATCAAAGACTGTAAGGTTATGGACTGAAAGTTTTCTTCTGTAATAGAGAGCTGAAGCATTGGATTTAGGGCTGAGCAAAAGTGACTGAAGATCTATTGTATAAACATGTTCTTCGTTGCTTTTATCTTTTGACTTTTCTTCTCTGGCTTCATCTTTCTTTTCTGTGTGAGTTTTGAAATCTTCATCAGAAATGTGATTTAGCTTGTGCGCTCTGCAAATATCGCATTGGTCCTTTTTCGGTCTGTACAAAGCCAGATTCAAGTCCTCAAAAGTTTTATGAAAAGTGCATGAAGATAATGGCTTGCTATTATTTTCTTTGGACCAGTTTTCCTCATAAAACTGAAACAATTGAGCTTTTGAAATCCATTTTGGTTCCAAATATAATTTTGTAGAACTTGCTCGGCAATAATGTGATTCCACGTTGGGTAGAGCTAACAAAAATTCTTTTAATAATTTCAATCTGTTGTTCAAATCAAGTTGCCTAGAAATTCTCTTTGAACTTTTTTGGTGTTCGCTACTTTTATTTAATTCTGGTTCTTCTATTAAATCACCACTCTCATCATCATTTTGTTTTTCTTTACTTTCTTCTAACCAGTTGTTGACCATCCACTCACCTAATCCCAAAGTCGCAAGCAATGTTTTCTTGCACACCCTGACTTTAGTTATTTTATTAATATTATACAAATAAAACTTAAAAGAAAATGATCGTCTTGATTTTGTCTCCTCTTTTCGATCTCGGGCTCTTTGTGTAAGATTTATATCTGTTGAAGTTCTCACCAACATTTTTCTTTCTTTCCATGTCAATGTCCAAAAACTTTGAAATATACGTTTCCTTTCTGGTTCAGTTAATGTATGACACTGAAACGTCTTTCCTTTGCACTTACAGTTCATGGGTTTCATTGATCGTTCCGGTCTAGATACATAACCTGTTACCTTCCCATCAGAAGCCTTTCTTCCCTTGTATACTTTCCCTTGTTCCCGCAATATCTTTGCTTGCTTACACTGCCAATAATCTTCATGTACTTGGTGTCGTTTTCTTCTTTTTCTTTTTGATAGTTGATCGTTTACTTCTAATGTGCTATTATCTTTTTGTAATATTTCTTGGCCTTTTTTTCCAGTATTGGGTTGATTAGTTTCAATTACGTTTTCTTCATCATTTTCAATTATTTCATACAATTCTATTTCATTTTCATTTAGATTATTAATCGACTTAACTGTGGGTTCTGGTAATTGATCTCTATTATTTAACACTCCAGAAGCTATAACATTGGGAGTATCATCAGTCCCTAGATTATGGTCTATGCTATGCAGATTGCAGGTCAATTCTTCAACAGCTGTTAGGGCCTGAGAAACGTCTAAAGGGAAGGAAATATTTCCTAAACTGTCAGAACTTAAATTTGAGTCATCAACAACTACTTCATTGTCAGAATATAACGGAATCAAGGTGCCATTTTCATTAACAACAAAACATCCAAATTCAACGTCACTTTCAAATATTTGATCCTCCGGAATTGATTCTACTATTTTTTCCGTTAAACATGCTTTATCAGCTTCGAGCGATTCAGCTGCTAGTTCTAAAATTTTCCTTGTTCTTGAAGTCATTTTTCTGCTGCTGCAAAAAAAATCTCAGTTAATGGCCAGCTTTACTTAGACAAGCATGACCACTTAACTCCCAGAACTCATACCATCACTACCAATCGTACTTGTAAAAACACGTATCTCCACGAATGTCTAACGATAAAACCTCGTAACTCTATGAAAAAGTAAGGCACATAACACGTAACTCCAAATACAACAAAATAGGCTGAATATTGCCGTACATTCCTTATTGGATTAATTTGTTTAAATATTTTATGTGAAATACAGTAATAATTACAGTAGTTAGTCATACTTATAGTTTATAGTTTAAGAAGGTAAATGTTGTAAAAACAAAACACGTATCTCCACCATATTGGAACTTAATAAAAAAACTGTGTTTATAGTCAAACCAAGTAACTCCAACATCTTTAAAAATGTATTCATTATTAGTGATATCTTAGCTTTAATAGTTGATAACAGGATTAAAATCAAAAATTTAACTAACTTACCTTTTACTTAAAGAAGAATGTAATTAAATAAGAAAAATGGAATGCTGTGACAAGGAAACAATGTGAGGAGCAACAACCCAAGCGTGCACCACACAACTCACAAGCTCAGTCATGTAAAGAAGCAGGCTGCCACAGTCAGGAGTTACTAGGTTTGTAAAACTAAATTTCCCTGCCAAAATTATACGTGGTTTGTTTTTCCCTTTTCTTGAAAAAAATAATTTTTTTAGAGTTACATGCTTTTACAGAGACATAGAGTGACCATAGATAAACACAATAAAATAAACATCACAAATTCGATTTTTTTGGAGTTACGAGGTTTGTTAATTAGGGCATCGATATATAAAAATTATAAATGGTTAATATTATTTATGTATTGCGTCATTTATTTATTTAGACCAAACCTCTGTATCTTTAGTCATTATAGGAAACAGCTGATTTATTTCTTATTTTATTATTTTCTCTGTGACATGGACGTTAGTGTTACAATACAAAGAAGATTTCATTAAAGTGTAGGAAATGAAATTTGAATTCCAAAACAGTTTATGCACGGGACAACTAATGTTTTAGAGCGCATTACACTTTAGTTACAATTCAGTTTTAGAGACAGACATCAGAAAACCTGTAAACTAGGCCTGTACTCAAGATGAAATATTTCACACATTAACACACAGAGACAGCAAACACCAAACAGCTGATGTGATGGTCATAATGATACCTTGCTTTTGCCATGCGATTACAAATCTGCTAGTTAAATTTGAATAAACTAACGGCATAATAACTAGCATTGTTAAACGATGTTTAGAACATTAGTCACAAGATTTTCATTACCATAAATTTCACAACAACCAGATGTGGGAAAAGATGGACGATGCATCCCTATCTCAGTCTTTGTTGTAATATTGTGGAAGATAAATCAGAATCTTGATCACCTAAAGATATACACTCCCACATATACAGCTATGGGGAAAAAACCTGCCGTTAACCCTAGAACTCACCAACACACCTCTGCGTGAATACAAGTGGACTGGTCCAAATGAAGGCCAATAGCATATTGTCCTGTACAGTGATTTAATTAGTGACATCAATTTAGTGTATATATAGCAAGTCAAATTAATTTAAAAGATGTGATTTAAAAAGATTAATTTAAAAATTACGAATCGCACTAGAATGTGATAGTTCACTAATTTTGGAATCCAATAAGGCAAACAGAACAAAGCCAATGAACATAACCGATATACCACTGCTGCTTTTGACGCCTTCTAAATGTTTGCAAGTGTGCCAACCCACTATGCAAAAAAAAAAAAAAAAAAACAGAATGTGTCTTTCCCTTCAAAATGGTATACAATACATTGTGATTATGTTTATAATGTCATCGCCATGTGTGGCAGTTGGAGGGTTAAATTTGTAAAATCAAATATAATAAAAGGTAGCCTTATATTAAAGTCATACAAATTGATTAAATGACAAAATACAAATTTTAAAAGATATGTTTTAGGTCTTTTTGATATTGTTCATGTTCCGTACAAACATACAAATCAACAACATGGAGTGACCCTGTTTAACTATGAACAAATCAAGTTTATTCTCTACGGTTAGTTACCAAAAGTTCCGGTGGTCCATCCTCGGCATCTTCGGTGGATTGTTCTTCTCCAATTTTACTTAGATCCCAAACATGCAGTCTTCGATCAGTACCGCTAGAAGCTAAAATAGTTTCATTGTGGGGAGACCATTGAACCTATATTAAAAAAACAAAACAATAATATAATCACTAAATTATAAAAATAATGATTTTTAGTATTAATACATTAACCTTGTTTTCAGCCCAATATGACACGACAGAGAGGCTGATAAAACAAGGCACTGTTAAGATACAACAAGAAGGTTAATCTTGGCTATGAATAAAATATAGTTATATTGTAATGGACGTATGCAATCTGTAATTCACCCTGCCACTTTCCCTTTTGAATTCCCAACAGGTTCAATAATTTCTGAAATTCCCCAAACATACAAAATTTACCTCTTCACAATATTAAAGAGATTATTAAAAATTTATAATTTTACATAGCCTAACGAACGAACATCTTCATCAGAAATATTTTTGATCACATTAACCAGTATTTGTGATCACTGATCAGATTCAGAAATAATTAGTGACTAATAATATTAGTATTACCACTTTACCTCTAGGTTTATTAGGTTTACCACTTTTTACTACAGTAAAACCTCTCATATCTGAAACCTTCGATATCCGGCGTAGTAAAAAATAATAAATATATTAATCAAAAATGAATATTTTCGACCAGATAGCGAATGATGTTTTTGAGTTGAGCAGTAGGGCAATTTTTTCCGCGAATGCGTAGAAAGCGAGTGAATCACTACAAAGCAAGTCCCAGCAAATGATCAGTGGAATGATGTAGAGCCAGAAACGGAAAAACAAGATAGGTGAAACAAACGAAGAAATCCTTCAACTTCTCAGAAACGTTCCCGGTTGTGACAAAATAAACAATGATGGAGTAATTGAGTGGATGAATGAAGATTAAGTTTATGAATTTACTGACAGTGATATTATCGACGTAGAGCCAGCACCTGTTGGAGATGAAGAGCCAAAACAATCCTTGATGCATTGTGAAGCATTCCAGGCGTTTGAACAGATGATCGACTATGTCGAACAACAAGAAACAATTACAGCGCCCGAACTCTTGCTTTTTCGCAAATGGAGAGACATTTCGTCAAAGAAGCAGGTTCAGCGAGCCAAGCAAGACACAATTACATCGTTTATTTATAAAAAAATGACATGAGTGCAAATTTAACTTGTACAAAGTAAGTTTTTACTATATTTAAGTCAAAACTTTTTATTATTTCCCCCATTTTTTATTTACGACAATTGTATTAACTTGAATACTAATACCAGTAGGCCTAAGTTGTACTTTTTCTGAACTTCAATGCACATAAATTAGTATACGTCCGGTAGTTTTTTTACTTCAGTACAGTAATTGTTTGGAAATGTTTGTACTCTTTTTTAGCATGTTAACCATAAAAAGGTATATTGTACGATTTGTTGTTCATTTCTACCACTTTACCCATATTAAAAAAGCCTCTCTGAAATCCGGATCGGCCAGCGCCACCAGATATAAGAGATTTTACTGTACAACCTGTCATATTCGGACTATTGTGGCGACTGCCCGATCTGGATATGGAAAAATCCGGATATAGCAAGGTCATTTATAAATAGTCAAAGGGCCCAAAACAATGAAAGCCATTATTGTTGAATAATATATTTAGATGTTTCAAGCGGTCTGGACTTGTATATACTGTACTACAATGTACTATAAAAGGCTAACAAATTGACATTCTGTACACAACCATAGACTATTGGTAATTAAAAGTAAACAATAAAAGAAAACAGTTTACATTGTACAAACACAATTTTAATTATTACAGTACAGTAATTAAATATCTAAAGTATGTTTAATGTAGGCACATTACTGTACTCCATAAACACACTAGCTTTAAAAAAATCACCGGTAGGCCTACAATTTGGCGCAGTAAAATATAAATTAAGTTTTACTTACAGTACCGTAAAGGAATGCTAATGGCTACATCAGTTTTTGAAAAAAAGTTGTGATTTTCAGGAAGAGAGTCATTGACCCTTTCAAGGTCACAGCCCGCGTGCAAACATTATTCTAGCTGCAACTTTCACTTTTCCACCCCATCCGCCACACAACCAAAATACAAAAATTTGTTTGGAGATGCATCCAATTATAGGAGGGTCCGGATGCGACAGGTCGTACTGTATATACAAAATTTAAAAAGTTATTTGAAAACATTAACAAATTACCTGGAAAATTTCATCCTTGTGCGACTCGAACGAGTGTAGTTTCAGTTTCAGATTACGTAGGTCCCACAATGCAACAGTCTAGAAAAAACAGAAAAATAATTATGCTAACGTTAGCAAAATAAACACTTATGATAGGTTTATCAGTCTAACTGACACAAAAAATTTCTTTTAACATAAGCTTTGTTTCAATAGAAGCTGAGAAATAGTTTACAGTTTTTACTTGTGTAGATTATTTTGAATATTTGTTTACACATTCCCGCCCAGTTTCGTTTGGATCAGACAAAATAATTTTAATAAAGCATCAAAAACCAGTAGACCGCAGTTACGCAACTTTCAACCAAGATCATGTCTGTGAACCTTTAACTTTCTTTGCCTTAGTATTTAGTGGCAATAGGTTACAAAGGTCACCAAACGGAACCATTATTCACTAAAAGACAAGCTGGGAGTTTTGGAAGCGTTTGGACAATGTTGAAAGTGTAACTAAATTGGAAATTGAGCTTGGAATGGGAAAGGCTACAATAACATACTGGAAAAAAAACCACCATCTTTTAGCGAGAGTACTGACTGTTTTTATAGACAGAAAAAGCATCACGGGATTCATAAGTTAAATTCATAGATTTGGCTTCGCATTATTCTCTTCAACATTGGAAAAGACTATAGGAGGATTCATGCAACTGTGCTAAATAAACGCTTAATGTGTTATCATGCTAAACTGCTATTTCAATTTTGAGTAAAGGACCCTTTGTGATAAAGTAAGATTCAAGATGAAAACCTCAAATTACCCGTCGTTTATAGAATCAGGGTTTTTTACAATTCTTCAACTATCAGTTTTTTTTTTTAGATTAGAAAAAACAAACAAAAGGTTTACTGTATTATCTATAAAGGTTTACAAACTATAAATCTAAATTTGTGTAATAAATTCTTAAGTGGCATAAAAACCATTTTGCAATTCGATCAAATTAAATCAAGCAATAGCGAAGTATTGCTGGGTCCACTAGTACATCAATAAAATGAAAATTCTAAGTGAACCACTTTACGGTTGTTTACAACAAATAGGTTAGGTTTTGACATTATAAAGAATACAGATATAGTAGGAATAGTAGTGCAGATTTATAACTGATTAGCTTCAACAATGAAACAAAAAATCTAGCATAGATTATATTTTAAGGTTATGTTTACAATTTTGATGAAAAAATTTACCATCAAAATATTCTTTAAAATGAAGGCGAGATGACAAATAACCTATAAATTTTTAAACATTAATTATTTGATATAATTTAGGTTTTTTTTTAAATATAATACTCTCCGTATTTTTCAACTCTAGCTATCAAACGAACAAACCTTAAATTAAAGAATAAACTAAATAGAAACATGAGCACTATGTAGGCTTAGCACTATGTAAGACCTTAACCAAAGGTAATTTTGACACCAGTATTGGCTATCAACTCCTTGTCACTATAACTTGTTATTTAACTCCTCTCCCACTCTTTAAATAATTTAGAGGTAACGTCGTAGTCATCCTCTCCAGAGATTGATCCCATCATCACCAATTTACACAGTTTAAACATAATTCCAAAGAGAAAAGTTAAACGACATTGCTTACTTTGTCTGCACTACCCGTAGCCAAAATAAACTCCGAGTACGGATTGAAAGACAAACAGTTAACTTCAGCCGTGTGAGCGTCGACCGTGTGAGAAGGTTTGCTTGTATTGTTGGAGCGTGTGTCCCAAATCATTAACTTTTGGTCATCCGCAACCGAACCAAACAAAGACTCATGCAGCAAGTGCCAGGCTACATCCTAAAACAATGAACAATGAAAATGTATAAATTTAATTACAAATCTGATCATTCAACATTTAAAAAGCTTTGGTTTATAGATCCTTATTTTAAGCTTTCAGATAAATTTCAGAAAAAATTTGATCCCGAAACATTTGAATAAAAATTTATATGATTTGATAAAGATACGAATCCATATCATATAAACATTTTATTTGTGAAACTTATATAGTATGGTGGTTCTGAAATGAGATTTTTCTCTATGGCATGAAATTAAATAGGAATTATTATAGATATAATAGTATAAAATCTTTAACTTGGTATGGTAGTTTTCATGTACCATATGTTGGGCACACCAAGAGATTACACCTAAATATTTCTAATAAGCATGCTTAAATTTTTGATCCATCGTAGGCGTTGTGATGAAGACTCATGTTTGGTACAGTGGTTAATTAGAAGTAAAATTAAATCACTTCCTACATTAAATTAAGTAACATTATACAGGGCCACATAAGATTTTCAAAAAAGAGAATTTTTAATTCCATACCATTAAGCCAAATGCAATCTCAAGACAGCCATACGTCAGTCACCTTTTTGTCATTGTCACTAGTGAAATTATTGATTGATTTGGGTATATCAAATTATCTACATATTTATTCACAGGCTCTAATTTTGTAATTGAATATAAGTTTCATTCCAGCTAATACATCACTTGTTTTTACAGTTACAGCTGTTTTGTTGAGCTTCCGGGGGACTATGTGATCTCTAATTTTTAGGTTTGATTTTATGAATTAAACAGAACTCATTCCAAATTAAATCACTTGAACTCTATCTATATTAGAACTCTGTGTAAACTCCACTTTGGGGTTATGTTTAGGCCAATAAGAAACAAAATTAAATGCAACAGAACTTCTGTAGGTACAAGTAGAAGAGGGCTTGACATTATTTAATTTAAGACAAAAAGTTTTTTACCTACACTTTATTTAAGATGGCCAATCATTTAACGTTGTACGCACAATAGATATCTAAAAAATGTCAATAAATATATACTTTGTACAGCTGTTCTGTACATAACAGAGCGTTATTTTACTAGTGGTCACTGCTATATTGACAGATATATTAACAGATGTTTTTTTATCACTTAGTTTCGAACAAGATACAGTATCTAAACCCCTACAGAACCTGACCTGTTGGATGGTCTATCTATCAGTTTAAAAAAGATAAGAAAAATTTACTCACATAGATAGAAAAAAAAACCATTACTCACATAGATCAAAGTTTTACTCATTTAGTTTTTACTTGTCATTCAAAGACATGATGTAAATAAAATATTATAGTTATAATAATCATATTTAATAATAATAATAATCATATTTTATTTGTCATTGACCAAACATATTTGGAATAGACACAGTCACAAATTTACAATTCAAGTACAAGTTGCTACATTAATAAATTAAAATACAAAGAAATAAATTAACAAAGGTATAACAACAGCATTACAGGTATTAACAGCATTAAACATAACAACAATAAATATTTACCCAATAATAAAACATTCATACATAATACTGTGTCTAAACAAAATTCAAGTCTTTTAAATCATCTGTAAGAAATTCGTTAAAAGAATAATATGGGTGTTTAACAAGCCATTCAAAAATCACCTGATCAAACTTTTTAAATGTTGTAAATCGGGCAGCCATAGGCAATTTATTAAAAAATGACACACAATTAAATCCATAGCTCCTAATAGATTTATTCAGTCGAAACTGAGGAGTATTTATTTTGTTTTTATTCCTGGTATTATGAGAATGGTGGTCACTTCTAAGAGAAAAACTATCAAGATTCAATTTAGCATATCTTAGGACCATCTGAATGTATAAATTGTACAAACTTAAAATTTTAAGATTTTTAAATAGTGGCTTGCAGTGGTCTGAGGGACCTACACCACACATAATGCGTATAGCTTTTTTCTGCAATATAAAAACATCATTAACATTAGCTGCATGACCCCATAACATTAAACCATATTGAATATGCGACTGAAAAAGACCAAAGTATATATTACGCAGATAATGAGAGGAAATTAGGGGCTTAATTTTGTACAGCAAATATAATACTCTAGATAATTTTTTATTTAAATCGGTTAAATGGTGCTTCCAAGTAAGTTTACCATCCAAGTGTAACCCAAGCATTTTTACAGATAGTTCTTCACTTTGTAAATTTCCCAAAGAAAATAAAATTCTCTGAGTTTTTTCTTGGTTTAATAAAAGCTTGTTTGCTGAAAACCAATCCTGAGCTAAAGCCTCAGCCTCATTAATTTTGTTTCTAAGACTGATTAGGTCTTTATCTACTGCCAGAAGGGTAGTATCATCAGCATACAATACGGAGGATAAATTATGATAATTTAGAATGTTCGGCAGATCATTTATAGAAATTAGGAATAAAAATGGCCCTAATGTTGAACCCTGAGGTACACCAAACATTATTTCTCTAACACTTGAAATATCATCACCCAAAGATACAAACTGTTTTCTATTTCTTAAATATGATTGCATTAATTTTAGAGAATTATCATTTAGCCCATATATTTTAAATTTTTTCAGAATATGCCCGAACTGCACGCTGTCAAAAGCTTTACTCAAATCACAAAGCTATACTTTTACAAATTAATCAATTATGATTACTGAATGAACAAAAGTATTCACACTTCTAATTCAAAATCTACAAACTAAAAAAAAGAAATTATAATAAAATAAAATATGAAGGATACATAAATTTTAAAATTATGTTTGAACAAATCTGACATCTTTTATTGTTTTCTTGAATAAATAGATGCAACATTTTATCAACTGCAGTCGACTTGTTCTGTCGGAAAAGGTAGAAAACAATCGAATTTAGATATCTTATTCATAGGAATTGTAGATTGCAGGAAAGGTCGATAAAGGGGAAAATAATTAATTCAATCGTGGAAGATGAGCAAATAAACCAAAGAACGGTAAATTTCTTATACTTTCAATGTTCAAACTATAACTATAATGTGTATATTTTTAACTTAAATAATTTCGTAAACCAGAAAATGTATTTTCACTTAGACGCTTGGAGCATATTATCTGTAGCAATGATCCATTAGCTTTTATAATGAAAACCATTTTAAATACCTCAACCACTGCAGTATGACCAGTGAATATGGTTTTGGCGTCAATGATTCTATTCTCCTTTGGTGTCGCATTTATATCCCATAAACATATTGTGTGGTCATCAGAAGCACTGAGCAAATAGCCATTTAAGTTAGGGTTCCATGACAAGCCGTAACCTTCTTTTTGGTGTCCTCGTAATCTAGAAAGTCATAAATCATAATGAGTGGTTTGAACCTGACATTTATTTATAACTAACAATGAATTATATATGAAATAAACACATCATACAATAGGAAATTGTGATACGTTTCCATATAGTTGAACCGATGAACCAAGTTTGATGATTCTGAATTAGGATATAAAATAATTATAAACAAATTATATTAAAAAGTTTCTAAAACTATTATTGAAAGCATTTACTATGTGCTACTTTTTAAATTAAAAAATTTAAACATTTGAAAATATTAAACTCATCGATTCATATGGTAGGATCTGATGAATATATCTTGAAGTTTGTATACTACGGTTGTATTTTCCAATCTATATTCTAAATTTTAGAGATGTATCGAGAGGAAATTCACATGCATTTCAAATACAAACACTATTTGGCACAAATATTTGCAAATCTAGTTAGCGGCCAGTAACTAAATGTAGCACCAATGAATCCATCATTATCATAAATAATTAAACACGTTTAATTGGCTGTGTTGGAACACGAGTCAGTTTCCCCATTAGTACTATATCAAGCAATACTGCCTGACTTTTAAACAAAATTTACTTTTTGGTTACAACACATTTTGGCAGAGGTTCAATAGATAGCAGCACCACTGCACAACAACAGAATCACCTAAACAAAGCAGACTGCCAAGACAAGAAACAATACCATTCTACAAAGCTTTTATAAAAAACTGCCAAACCATTAAGGATCTATGAAGACAGTAATGCCTAACGTTGTAAATTTATTAACTTTAAAAAAGTATCTAAAATGTTGATTGAAAAATAAAAAAGCATTATATGTACTTGAAAAAATTCTTTCTACCCTCTGAAAAGTTACTGAAATGTTAATTAGGAGGTATTGTTAGCTAAGCCTGGACTTTGCCCTCCACATCTATCGCTTCACACTGTCTGAACGTAAATGTTTAGTTGGCAAAAAGGGTAAAGTTGTTAAAAATATATAAAGGAAGGAAACAATAACTGAACTGATAACGAACAGTTTGTACTATTTTGTGCAATACAGAAGATATTTTCTCTAATGTTCACATACAAAGGCTATACAAACTATGTATCATAAAGCATTACAGTTCACCCTCGAAACACAGATAGAAAATAAACTCAACTTTTTAGATATATCAATTGAAAAACAAGAATATTCATTAAAATTTAAAATATACACGAAACCTACCTCTACAGATATCATACACTCTGATTCTCATCATCCCACCTCCCAAACAATGGCAGCTTATAATAGCTTTGTGCATAGACCGGTTACAACACCAATGCAAGCAGATGATTTTCAAGAGGAGTTAAAAACCATCCAATGCAATGCCAATGGATATATGGGCTCAAAACAAAAAAGTCAAAAAAACCTTTGTCTCTATTGAATACGCCAGTGTCTTCCCAGAAATCTTAAGCATACTTAAAAACGTTAACATATACAATGAATATACTCCATCCAAAATTAACGACACCGGTTGAAACCCTGACAGGTGTATATAAAATATCTTGTAGTAACTGCAATAGCCAATATATAGGCCAAACCAGCAGACAATTCAAAACTAGATTCAAAGAACACCTTCCTACTAATAACATTATAAACACAAAATCAAATTATGCACACCACCTAATGGACGACAACCACGTATTCACTAATTTCAACACACTAACTGCCAACCATTCCATTTGTAGTAAGGGCAGATAGATGGATGCCATTGAGGAATTTGAACTTTATAAAGCAGCATTAAAAAATAATACAAGTTTGATAAACTTAACATCGTTGTACGATGACATTGAAAGATAACGTAGAAGATAAGCCAAGATAGAAAACCTGTATTTCAGTTGTGGTGGAACTATTGGTGGTTCACATGTCGTGCATCTGAATGTTTATTGTTTATGGTGTTTTAAAGACCTAAAGCGAGTCTGAAGATGGAACATATGCTCTGAAACGCGTAACTTATGTTAAAAAATAAGTCGCAAGATACTTAAGATTAAAATCTGTGACTTGGATACTATTATTAAAAAAACGAGTTTTAAAAATTTTACATAACATCCATGGTCTTTACTCGATTTTTAATTAAGATTTGTATTCAGGTACACAAATCTGTACCTTTCACCTTCTGTTAAGTGAAGTGAACCTTTTGTAGATACATTTTAATATTTTATTTCATAAAATAAATGTGATTGAGTTACCAAAAACTTTGTCGAGTAAATGCATCCTATAAATGATTTGAAATGTTTTGGATTCTGGTTCAAAATTAAGTACTGTAAAAAATGATTACACTCCTTCCCCATTAACAATTAAAGTAAAAATTATCTATTAGTCTAATTTTTAAAGCATACTTCATGGTTTTTTCTATCCCAAAAATATAAGCACAACTCCTGAAATTAAAGGGCACTAAAAAATATGTTTACAAAATATGGTACAATGAGGCTGTGAAATTCGGACAGCACGACGAATCTATAAGCGTCCCTAAACTCAAAAGTAACGCCAAGACGCTTGGATTTATTCTAACAACTCACCTCAGATCAGGATGGCATTCTCCATTAGGATCAGGTTTAGAAGGATGTTTTGTGTAATCAAAAACCAGAACATCGCTTGAAGGTGTCTTAGTAGCAATGACACATGGGTTTTGGGGCATGTATCGAGCTCTATTCACTTCTCCTTCGTGGTTTATCTTAATTTCTATTTCTATTTTCCCACTTACAGATCCAAAACCTCCGAATTCTATAAAGAGAAAAGTCATAATTATTCGATATTAGGTGCATTTAGTACATAATAAATAAATATTTATTACTGTCTTGTTTTATTATAAAGTATATTTAAATAGTTCAAAAGAACTGCATATTGACATAGTGGAGAAGTGTCAATTAGCTTTCAATTTTGCAGCCAAAGAAAGAAGTTTAACACACTTTGTTAAAGGTTAAAAGTAGTACTGCTCGTGGCAAAAAGGATGAGGGAAAAACTATACTTTAAGTAAGTAATAATTTGTATATATTTATATGTGAAATAGTATTATACCTAATGATGTAACAGTTGATTTATACCCTCAACTTATTAACAAAGCTTACCTCCTTTTTCATTATCATAATGCGAAGCATCAAACTGCGCATCTTCATTGGGCAACTGGACACTAGCTATCAGCAAATGATTTTGTTCATCAGACGTGTGTGTGCCCAGAATCAAACGGTGTACAGAATAGTCTTTGCCTTCAGGTCTTTAAAACAATAAAAATAAAACCATTAGAATATTTTAAAAACCACATCTCCTAACAATTCAAAATTATAACAATTCAAAATATTCACCTAATTGTAAATAATTCAACCAAAATGTAAATAGTGTGAGAACGGGATAGATAGTAAACATGTCAGGAAAGTCATTCATTAATCAAAACGACACACCCGCTGAACAAGACGTAAAAAGACGCCAAATCACGACTTTCGGACCTATTGCATTTAATTAAAAATACTTCCCGACCTTTTTGACAAATAGTTCCCACATCAAAACGTTTCAAAATTAATATATCCATCCACTAAAATTAAAACATCAACCCAATACGAAACCATTAGACGAAGATTAACATTTAAAATCAAGACTTCAGTAGGCCGAGCCGGTTATTAATTCAACAGAAGACGGCATAAGAAATTTAAATAAGAGAAAACTACATTTTAAATAGAAAATTAAACATGGCCTATAGAAGGAACCAACCTTTTTACATGTAAAAAGTATTTGGCGACAACATAAATAAGCACAGTTACGTTACGTCAATATAAATATATAATCCAAGTCCCGACCGACAAGTTTCAATACAACCATAGCATCCTACTAAGTAAGCTCCTCCCACGTACGCTGTGATTGGCTCACGTGAGTGTGTTACGAATTTCAATTAGTATTCCTAGTTTAAAAGATATAAATGTTAGATATAAGATGCTAATTGTAAAAAGGAGTTATTTAAGTGTTTTCTTTAAATTTATTTAATTAACTTCATTTTCTCACACCTTTAAAGTTTTTTTTATAACATTTCTGTTCCTCAAAACAAATTATTTTCACAAAATAAACACATAATTTCAACAAATAACACTTCTTTGCACTTACAAATCTCAACCCTAGAAGACATCAAGATTAATAAGGCATTATGATCTATTTCTTGAAGACCAGGGAAGGGCTTTCAAAGAAGCATTGTTGCAGTAAGAAGTTAGCTACAGTCCAGTGCAGTTTAGCTGATGAAAGTTGAAAGACAAGATCCTGATTTTACTAATATTTCATCCAGTAATTGTTCTAAGTTAAACCTTATTCAAATAACCAAAGCGTAGTGCTATTTTTTTTAAACAATTACTCGATCCAATATCCCAGAAGGATAACTAATAATTTGATGAGATCTATCCAAACCTTAATAACCCTTTTCATGTTCTTGCATCCAAACTAATTTGTGAATATCAGCACTTATTACGATAAAGGGTTAACCCTATCTTACTTCTCAATTAATGACTGTGAGATTGATTAACTGTGTATACATATATATAATTTTTGAACTTTGTGCATAATTTGAACTCTGTGATTCCTTTTTAACACTACACACATACATCCATACTAACACCAATAAACCCTTTTGTACTATTCATTTCAACTTTAATTAACCTTTGTATATATTAATATTTGATTTTAGTAATATTTAGAAAATATTTATGCTAGGATAAACTATATCGGTTAGGATAAATACGATCAGTTTGAATACAATTTTCCGCCAATCTTAGCCTAACCCTTTTATAGGAGTACTGAAGTAGGCCTCGAGAATGGAGGAACTCCGAAACACGTCGACGAACTCAAATAAAAGGGTTAAGCTAGGATTGGCGGAAAATTATACTCAAACTGATAAGGTACATAACGTTTTAGAAAAAATATAACCTGCACTCCTGCGTTAAAAAGATTAATACATTTTCTTAATCTATGCATTCTTAGAGGCTGGTAATACAGTAGTCCCGCTATTCCAAACTAATTGGGACCGAACACTCTTCAGTTTAGCGGGAATTCGGAATAGGCGGATATCATGAATAATATCAACGTATTGACTTGTTAAGGCATACGGCAGACACTGCAAATGCTCTTAACCTCGCCTTAGTGTAGGTTTACACCATACGTTTTTTCCTTCTGGTGCGTTAAGATTCCGTTTTCTTCTAAAAACAGAAGGGAAGGGACAGGCTGTTTGAATTGTCTGTTTTGTCACCCAGCAGTCTGTCCGTTAGTCTTACCCAATCTTAAAAAAAGATCGAGGAAAAAATAAAATTCCTTTGAGATAATGAAAAAACTCTGTTCGGAATAGCGGGGACGCTACTGTATAGACAAATAAATTTTAAAAAGAATAACAATCTTCTCCTTCGCTTCATGTACTGACCTTGTAACATCAGGAAGCCATTGGGCGGTTAGGGACGGCCATTCTAAGGCATGGGTCATAACTAAATCATACAAGAATGGTGTATTTTTCTTCCAAATCTTATACTCTTCGTTGATAACTCTTTCTTCAACAGCATCATCAAAAGTTTCTAAAACAATTAATGTTTCAGAAATGTATTTTAGTTGATCTTATTCTTATTAGGCTATATACTAGAAGCCTATATATAGTACTAAGGCAATTGCATGACAAGTTATAATAATAAATCCTGTTAATTTGGTCTCAATGTAAGTTCTATGGTTTATATGATCCCAAGTTCCTAAAAATGGTAGGGCTACATGTTGTATTCTTCTTTGTGACATTTTGTTTTTTAACTAATAATCTCACTAAATCTACAGAACTATAATGTAGTGAACTAAAAACAAACATAAAAAAAATATATATATATAAACACAGTGTTAGGTTATAAATAGAAATATTTAGTTTCTTAAGACAGCTGTTTATTTAAGTGAGATTACAAACACATGTGGAAAAACACGTGACGTACATTCAATAAAATATTTTTTCCATAAGATATAAAACAAATGATTTTAGGAACATCTTGAGAAAAATCCCTTTAATTTGACACATCAATCGTCAAATAGGCCAAGAAACTCACACAAATTGCATGGCTGAACTCACACAAAATTCCAGGAATTACGAAGGCAGATAATTTATACATTGAATTGAGTTTTTTCTATTCACTAAATTTACACTTTCATTATAGTAAAACCCTGGAGCTTTGATTAAATTTCTTTTGAAAGTATCAGTAGGCCTAGGCCTAAGCAAAGATCTAATCCTCGGTTTATGAACAATACTCAATGAAGCTCATGCTCATCTCCTACCCTCCCCTGCCCCCTAATTCCAATAGATGTTGAGTTGACTTGTACTAATTTGACATCACCAGCAATACTCTAGATAATAACCAAATAAACATGCCTTTTTTGTTATACCTTGTTTGATACCATTCTTTTCTGTATGCAAACAAACAACGCCGGAATTATTGTAGGTAAACTTATTTGTGACTAACAGCCTATAAAACCTCTACTTTTTATTAAACGATTTAGAGTTCAGTCGATTCTTATCCCTTCCAAACCAACCACCACTGACATAACCTTGCAACTAACCACTTATGCCAAAGCCAAGCTTGCCGCTATACATCTAGCTCATGGATTCTGTGGGTTAGCCTACATAACATAGTTTGTGGGACTTAGCATGACCAGACCTTTCAAGATCATTTGATTTAATTTGGTACTCCTATAAATCTTTGGAACTATTTACTTTTAGCATGACCACGGGAATAGGCCTACATACTTTTTTATACACTAAAACACAACAAACAACGCACAACATTTAGTTTGTAGCCTAGTACCCGTGCGGGCAACTACAAACTAAATGTTGTGCGTTGTATGTTATGTTTTTGTGTATGTGTTATGGACGATTGAATACGCCTGAAACCGCGGTAGAGTTTACATACTAGTGGATCACTTGACAGAAAAAACAGGTAATATTGCATTAACCTTGTATTAATAATATAGTGATTCGGGAACATTATCCACAATGAAACTTATATCTTAAAATAAACAGAAGAATTATTATAATGAAAAAACATATGGGCCTAGTCTAACTTATACAAAATTTTTTGGCAAATCGTCATATGTACTATTATTGTTAATCTTCCCCATAATAGTATAAACCCACTAACCCACTGCTTTGGTACCTTCTAAATGTTTGCAAGTATGATTATGTTTATCTGTGCCTGTGTAACGTGAAAACTAAGCAGTATGATAATGCATCACGATCACAACTTTGGCAGTCGACCAATAAGTAAATGGATCGAGATCGCGACAGGCAGCAGTTCCAGGGATATAGACCAAGGAATATGTTTATATACCTAGTAAAACAAATGTTTAAGGGTCTGCTATAGTGGCGGCCATCTTGGATTTTTATCCCATAATAGCAATGTTAAACTTCAAACCATTTATTTCGTTTATTTTTTATCATAAAATTGTTTGCAAGGTCTCATTTTAAGCACGGTCAGAATATGCATCCATTTTGCTTTTCAAATTTTTAAAATATTTTATCATTTGTCACATAATTAACATTTTTGAAGTACCAAGTTTGAACTGTTTTCTTTACACAATAAACAATTTATAATTAAAAGTGAAACGCAAGCCGGATCCGAAATTTTATAAAGAATATTCAGTTTTTTTTTCAGCACTCAATTACAAAAGATGGATTTATAAAATGTTTTGAAATGAGGCAGCGTCAAAGCGCTCAGCTGCAAGAAATTGCACTGTTTAGATACGGCTATAGAGTGAAGCGTTGGCGTGTGAAATGAGAACACATACACTTCTGTTTATGTAGGCCTATACACTTCTAATCTACAATCCCAACCTAAAAATAACAATAGGCTACCTGAACTTGCATTAACCAACCTCCAGACACAGTAGGCCTACGCCAATGTTACCAATTCAAAAACATATATAAAGAGTTGTACTACTAAGTTAGCTTACTTAACTTTCCTAAAACAATTGCTATTTTGTTAAAATGTGCTCTTTCAGAAAATGGACTAGGGTTATCACGGTCATGTTTATTGAAAGTTAATGCTGGTAAACAAACTGTAATTAGAGACTGTAAGTTACAACTTTTTTTTCTATAGGCTACAAAGCGTTTAGGTGTCCTACTGTAAACTTTAGCCCCAAAACTTTAATGACAAGCAATAATTATAGTGCGTAAAGTTATTTAAAAAAAGTATTGGAGATGGTGAAAAAATGGGGAACTTTTAGAATACCGTTACCTAGGCCTACTTGAAATAGCACCAGCAGAAGACTTTTTTTAGGAAAGTAAAAAGTGCTAGGCTAGAGTACCAACTTATATTCAAACTGGAGGCTTGAGTTAGTTAAAGTTCAAGTTGCAACAAAGCCGTGTTAGAAGAAGTAATGCTACTCTAAAATTTCCAACTATACACAACAATTTGCATTTTACCGTAATAATGTGTATGGTTACTGGGTAAAGCTACCTGATGCTAAATAACCTTTAAGGCCAAATTAAGTGAGGATAAGTTATTGTTTTGTAAGTGATCATACATGATAGATTTAGATTCATTCCCTGGACTTTTTATCGAACGGCACATGTGATCAAATTATTCAAGTTAAAACATAACAATGCTTGGCCTAGGTTTCAACTTTGATTAATAAAGTCCCTAGCCTAGATCCATCTTATTTAATAAACTAAAATCACTTCTTATTACAAAAAACAAAAACATTAAAAAATATGATAAGAGGAATACAGTTAATGGTATCTATAAATTCATATTTTAAAATTATAAACAAGCCTTTTCCTACATTGTTAGTAGGTAATAGGTTAGTTTTCTTACCTCCATCCTTATCGCCCATGGTTGAAAATTATGTCTAAAAAATATTGTTATATAATATGACTAAAATTGGTTAACGTTTTGAATAAAATAAAAGCAAAGTTACTTGAAGTAAATACAAATAGTCTGAATTAAAGCCACCGCTATTTTCAAAAAATACTTGCAACTATCTAGGTCTACATTTAATGGCGGATGGCGGCTAACATTTGGCGGTAAGCACAGGATGTCCACCCGCAAAATCAAAAAACAAATTTGTTTCATGTAAAAAATACAACCTTTATCTTGGGCTAATTATCTATGATCATAGAATAAATTTGATATAAAGGCGTAGTTCTACTGAGGCAATATAAGAAACAAAAAACATTTACATGAGTAGGAAATTATTACTGAGACATGTCAAAATTAATGTGGTATAAAACAAAATGTACTTTTCCAAGGCCTGTATTAAACTATCAACTAGGGGAGACCCCTGCGTGCTCCGCACGCCAACCCCTCACCCCCCAACTCCCTGTTGGAACCCGTTGTATAGTCAGCAAGGCTCAGGTCTACACTCTAATAAAAACCTAACCTAAAAATTGATTTAAAATTTGAAATAAACTGTCAATGAAAATATCAGAGACTACAGCTGATTACTGAATCAACAATAAACATTACAAATCAGACCTAAAACACACCAACAATAACATAACCTAAATCAAATCATATGTTGACATTTGAGTAAGTTTAAAGTAAACAACTTATTTATTTGAAACTCAATTAGTTTATCAGCTGTTTAAAATCAAATTACAGTATTTCCTATTTAGCCTAGTTGTAGCATAGGCTACTGATGCATTTTTAAAACTCGGAATAAAACTAAAATAAAAGTGTAAATCAAATATTTAGCTTTACAGTGACTTAGAACTGGAAATTATCTTTTAAATAAGAAAAGAATCATCAAAATCGGTTAAGTATTAACTTCAGGAAGTGAGTGAACTAAAATCAGGAATTTTTTTAAATATATAGAAGTTCTTTGTCAAAGATCTTTGATCAAAAATTTGATCAAAGGTTCTCTCTTGTAAATTATATATAATATACTGCTAAGGAAATTTATTCTTCTGAGTTTCAACGTTCCATTCAAAAGACAAAGATTTCAACAAAATATGTTTTTAAAGTAGCTAAAGAGAAGGAAAATTAAAAATATATGAAACGATATAAATATATATATAAAAAACATAAAATGAAGTAATCAATCTAAAAACAATGACTAATCGATTTAATCGTCATTATTACACCGGTAAATCCAAGTCGAACATCGAAATTTTGTGATCTAGGTAATGGTACGATTTGTATTTGTATGTTCTGTATGTAGTTAGTAGTTAATCGTTAGGGAAATTGAAAAGTGAAAGGAGGGGTGAAGTTTTTACTGTTTGTTTAGTTTTATAAGAAAAATATAGTATTTATGTAATCAGTTTGTGTTGTTTTTACAGAAATGTAATACTTTTTGTAAGTGTAGGGCCTATCTCATACGCCTGAAAGGTTTGTACATTTTTATGACATCTATTATGTATTATAGGCTTAGTTTATATTAGGCCTATGATGAGAAATATACTTTAATATTATTAGCCTAGGCGTACTTATTAAAACTGTAAAGGTTATGGTTGTTTAGTAATTTTGTTTTGTTGGGTCCTTTAAGTTAATCCTTTGAACAGGGTTGTTGAAATGGTAAGAGTTTTTAGTCGGAAGGTTAAGTCTTACTTGTATGTCTGGATTAAGCCTAATCGTGGTCCTGGTGCTGAATTTTACCCCAAATCTAATGTATAATTTTCAATTTTAGGGTCCTCGAACTCATTGCACAAAACTACCATTTAACTCTGCCCTCTTGGGGTAAGTTTGCAATAGGCCTCCCTGTTGAAAACACCGGAGTCAATGACTTTTTCAGGAAAATTCTTCATTTCACTACGTTATTAAATATGAAATAAATTTTTATCTGGTAAAATAAGACGCCAACCTATATAAGCAAGAAAATGCTCTAGAATGTAATTAGGCCTAGCCTATAGGACTAAAATGTTTAATTATAGCCTATAGACAAAAGTTTACATTAAGACGCTACGCCATATTGCAGCAGAGGTGCCAATGTATTTGTAAGAATATGCTCTAATATGTGATTGTAGTGTTCAATTACATTTCTAAACATCTTAAATAAATGAAAACAAAATGTTTAACAAAATTCAATGTTGGTTTAATTAGGCCTAATTATAAGCAAAAAATGAAACAATTTGAACTTAAACTCAATTAATAACTTATTTAACTCAGGAAATAATAGACGTATCTTTTCAATGACAACGGACTTCACATACAAACAAAAATATACACTATTGCCGTTTTCCGCTATTCCTACAACTTACCATCCCTTAATTCCCCATTACACGTCTAGAAAAAGTAACACGGTTAGACACATGGTGGGGATTCCCTCACTTCACATTTTTTCTATAGGCCTATGTTTGAATTAGTTTGCTTTGTTTTAAAATTTATTATTTTTTGTTTCGATCTTTGGAGTCTTGTGAAGCTTTTTGTACAAAGTTATTTGGACACAAGTTTACTATTCGACCCTAGGCTAACGTATGGCAACAGAAATGCAAGAATAATAAAAAATAAATCCTAAAAGGTTCTAACCTATAGTATTTAGTCACAGTTTATGTTTATCTGTATTCAACATTTAACAGTAATTAGAATGTAAAACAACGTCATTGTCTGCAAAAATATTAGGCTAGAGGGTCGAATAGTAAACTTACGCCGTTATTTGTTTATTATTAAGTAAAGTAGGCCGTAATCTAAAATATTTATTCAACATGCTTCAATTTCCACTAGAAGACCTCTACGTGTTGTAACATGGTCACACACACATAGACAGGGAATACCTATCCTACTTCTAACATTTTAAATTAAGCTGTAGAGTTTTATTAAAACTCACTCTACAATTGATAAAATTAAATTCATTTTGAAAATAAAATCTCTAGGTTGTTTTGGAGGAAAGCACTTATTCATATATGTTTTTCAATTATTTTCAGACTGATTGGTCTTCTGAGATCTTGCTATGACAACACATAAGTCAGGAGGTCAGTCAGGCCGCAAAAAAGTTCAGGTGAGTTTCGGTTTCAAAAGTTTTTTTACCCAGTTATAGAACACTATATATACCAATACCTCATTTGTTCAAAATTTTTGGGTCCTGTCCCGTTTTTGGGTAAACCGAATTTGCAACCAATATTTCAAAATAATATTGTGTAGGCCTAGGCTTATTAAATTACACACCAAGTAATCAATGCATTTTTGTTTTAAGGAGTTATTAACTCTTGAGTTGTATTGAGCTCTTGAATTTTTAACAAAATTTTCTAAAAATACTAAAACAATTTAATTGCAGAATAAATTGCCATGGCAAATTGCGGCAGGGTGCCAAACTAAACCTTAAGGACTAAATTGTTTTATAACAATTGTAAAGTTTAGACGTACAAGTGAATATATATAAGCATAGCATGTAACAATACAAAGCGTTGTGGATGAGTGGTATGTTATTTTCTGCACAAACAGGTATCATTTGTAATCAGAGATGAAGTGGAAAAGCAGCATAGGGCTGGCGTCAACTCCTTACAATATGATCCAGCAATGCATCGCCTCTACTCTGCAGGGAGAGACAGTATCATCCGCACATGGAACTGTAAAAATCCTAAAGAACCATATATACAGTCGATGGAACACCATACGGATTGGGTCAATGACATAATCTTGTGTTGTGGCGGAAAGAATTGTAAGTTAGATTAAATGTTATTAACTGTTTTTATGATACTCATTACAAGTTTAATACACTAGGTTACGTATTAAGTTTAATTTCAGACGTCTTACCATTGCCAATGTTCAGTTATTCAAAGTAAATATGTGGTTTTTATATTGAGACTATTTGTTTTTGTCTATATTTCTCAATCTCATTAGCCTATATTTGGTATGCATAAAACACATCAAGGTTGCAGTTTAGATTTGCGTTTGCCAATTATTTAATTATAACCGATAGAGAAAGAAGAAATCATTATACCGGGTGTTTCAAAATGAATATCAAAGTTTTAAAGCTTTGTATTATTAAGTAAATTAAATTATTGTTGGTTCTGTGGATTATAGAATTTTGAAAATAAATAGTTAGTTATTTGTCGAAACCCTATTTAAATTAATTTTTTAAGTTTTATTTATTTTTCTTATATATGGGTCAAAGTCACAAAACGGGACAATTTCAGTCCCTTAAAAAAAAAAAAAAAATATGACGAAAATAAAAATGTTTATATTTCTGAAACACTTTTTTCCTTCTTACTAGACAAATTGCATGATAAAAAGTTACTATTTTTAGTGACTAAAATATATTTCCTTTCTAAGAAATACAAATCGGTCACTGTCCTTGACCAGCTATCTTAAATATTGAATGTCAAATATACAAACAAGGAGATCAATAATCATGGCAAAAACGGCATAGAATAAACGTTTAGGTTATGTGATGACTAAGACATAACCAATATTCGAGCAGAGGACAAGATAACTATGTTTTTTTTCTTATTCAACACTTGTCCTTGAAACAGCTAAACAAAGACCGACTAAAGTATAAACCTGCCTTTACGTTATCGATCGCGATAGAATTGACGCGATCAGTAGTCTGTTGGAAGTTTATTAGTGAACTTCGACTGCTGGCTTAGTTAAAATAATTTCAATTTGTTAAATTCTTCGAAAAATCACCTAAATTTAAGGAAACTAATAATAGTACCTTAATTGCATGACAAAACGGTCAAGTAAATATTTTAAGTGTATATTAAAATGTTACAGTAACCAACGTGCCTAGTTAGTTGCGCATTCGTTGTCTTTATCCTAAACTCAATAGGACAAACCTATGTTACCTATTAATGCTAATTCACCGAGTTTTACTTGAAAGTTACAAAGCGGTCACGTGCAAATCGGTAGCGTGACCGCCATGGTATTACGTGACAGTTTTGTTTATTTACCACTTTTAGTAATTATATATCCTTTGTTTGTGTTATATCTGGAATTATTAAAGATTTTGTTATTAAAGATTGTGTTGTTATACATATTAATTCAAGAAGTTACTTAGTTTTTTTTAAATATTACATTATTATAGCCAATCAGTACTTTGTTATGATTTTTCGGTTGCTTTGTTTATTTCAACACTAAAAGCTGCTTACCCTAACCATTGTTTGTTTTAATTATAAAAACAACTATTTTACTTGTCTTCCAGCATTTTCTAATCACAAATTTAAATTATCAAAACGGCCTCGATCACTACCGCGCGTTAACGATCGCTACCGCGCGGTCACGATCGATACCATTCGGTCACGATCGCTACTACCACGTCACGGCCACACAAATCGGTCTCACACACGAAATCGGCAGTATATGTTTGATTCAAAATCTGATTGTATAATTTTTATACAGAATTATTAAATTAATGTTATTGGGTATATAGATATTATTAATTATACTTTTAAGCTATCTCAAAGTAATATTTTGCCGATTTAGCAAGCGTGACCGATTTGTATCCATTAATGCTTCGGTAGGCTACACTAAAAGTCTATAAAAAAATAGAAATTCATAGAATTTAGCTCAGCTACATATGAGATAAGGTTCCTAAACATGTTATTTACCTAATATGCTATTTATTTATATAAAATCAAATACTTAATTTTAATTAAATTTTTTTTGAAATTGTCCCATTTTGTGACTTTCACCCATATGAAACACATATGTTACTACACAAATTATGTACTTCAAAAGTTACTGACAATATTTAGAAATAGTTAAGCTGTTTTTACAAACAAATAATTAACATATTTTTAAACATCTACAGACACACTGTATAAATAAATGCCTCAGCTCAGTAAGGCGTACTGATTATCAGTAATTTAGAACGTTATTTTTCTTGTAATAATTTGGAAAATTAATGTTTTAGACCTTAGTTTAAATACCTTTCTTTCCATTATTTTGATTACAAGAATACCCTTGGGAAGTGAGGCAGATTCCTCCTGAAACAATTTTTATAAAACTATAAATTTATATTTTTTCAAAACGTTTGTCGCCACTCCAAATATTGATATAATAAATATATATTTTGACTTACTGTCTACAATATTCAATTTGCTATCGTTTACGACGGCCGTTTCAGCTATTCAGCCATTTTCAAGTTTTTTAGCAGGATATCCTTTGTCACTTATTAACACCAGCCTAAATTCTAACTTCAAAATTCGATCTATTTTTTTTTTTGGTTTAACGTCCTGCTGTTTTGCACTTAAGGCTTATGAAGACGGGACCTACAGTTTTACGTGGAATCCGAACCACAGCCAACGATGTCTGTTAAGACAAAATCATTTAAACACAAGTAAATTCACTCCAGGAAATTGTATATAATAAAGAAATAACAATAAACACTCATATTATAACTAAGTAACACTTAACTTACCTTTTTATATAAAAACCAAGTTTAATTTGCAAGTAGGCATAAGCCTATCTACGTATTCAAAATGTTTCACATTTCAAAATAGTATTAGCGTATAGATTTATTCGTGTAGGCTAATATAAGTTGTAATAGAGTTAAATTTCAAAAGCAATGTATAGTTTATTAAACAAAGTGTTATAAAATTTAAAAAGTGTTAAACCAAACAAAGTAAGGTTATTGGTGAATGTGCTATGATACGCAAAGTTGCATGACTAACTGGATACGACGTCCGTAGATGCATAGGGAACAGCTGTATTACGATTGCGCTTGGTAGTGAACAAAGATACAGTTATATGAATTTACAAAAGCAAATAATTACGTATTTCGGACAAACTAAGACCAATAAAGGTTAAATATCATTATAAACATTGCGAAAACATAAATATCTCCGATATAAACAAATAAAAATAAACTTTGTAATATATTTTGTGTACGTGACTAGAAACACCAGCCACTTACGGGACTAAGTAACGAAAACAATTGTTAGAGATACTTGCAACGGCACTGTCTGTAGAAGCCCGGCTATAGTTAAAATAAAAATTGGTACTTCAGAATTAAACCTTGTACTGTTCAGACGTACTTAATAAACTCATAACTAATTTCAAGTGAAATGAGTTAAAATTTACTTTAAAAAAATTAAAGGGAGAATGTATAGATAAAATACCATCAAGATAAGAGACAATTATAAAATGTATATAATTAAATAATTGGTAAAGTACCAAACCAAATTTGGACTTCTGCAAAAGTAATATCCATCTAAATTTTATTACCCAATTGTAAAACAGTGACTTTCATTTTAAAGTGAGCAATAATCAACTAAAATCAACCATCATTGATATCAAATTTGTAATTATTTAAAGAACTTTAACTATTTTAAGATTTTAACTCTTTGTAACATTCACTAGCTTTAGATATTTCATCCTGTATAGACCTAAGTTTTATATTTCTGATTGCATATTTAATAGACCAGGATCCTTTTAACTCGAGATAATAGAGTTATAATTTGTCATTTGTGAATATATTTTATTGTATCATTAATATACAATCTTGTGATTGTAAAAAGGGCCGGTTTATGAATTCCCTTGAGCAATTCAAGATATACAAGAATCATAAAATTGACAATAACATTTTATTAAAATGGAAAACTTAACTTCGATTACAATGCATTGGAGATAAGCAACCCCCTCCATCGATTAGCATGATTGACCATCTCGACCGCAGTACGTATCGGAATGTTAGGCCCAACCAGTCGAAGATTTTTGAATTGACTGTTTTATCTTTTTAACTAATGTACAGTATCTTGTTATTTATTATTGTGTTATGTTAGTGTACTGTAATGAGTGTTTCGTGTTAATAAGTATGTTATCCTGCTGAAAAATACTTGAAAATGGCTGAATAGCTGAAACGGCCGTCGTATACGATAACAAATTGAATATTGTAGACAGTAAGTCAAAATATATTTTTATTTACACAATAGCAAAATTTGTACAGTGTTTTTTAAATGTTTTTTTATTTAGTAATATCAGCGAGTTCGGACACGACTGTCAAAGTATGGAATGCGCATAAAGGTTTTTGCATGTCTACACTGCGAACACACAAAGACTACGTGAGAGCTTTAGCCTATGCTCGAGACAGAGAGCAGGTAGCATCAGCTGGATTAGACAGAGCTATATTTTTATGGGATGTGAATACTCTAACTGCCCTCACTGCCAGCAACAATACAGTTACAAGTAAGAATATTGTTAAAACTGAATACTCAGTAATTATGTAATGAGTAGCTGTTGTACAACCAACTTCGCCAATATTCCTTTCACATAAATTGTAGGCCTATTCATATCCATATTAGTCTAGTAAGTTAAGCACAGAAAAAAGATTACCTTTGTGACACTAACGTCCATGTCACAGAGAAAATAATAAAATAAGAAATAAATCAGCTGTTTCCTATAATGACTAAAGATACAGAGGTTTGGTCTAAATGAATAATGACGCAATACATAAATAATATTAACCATTTATAATTTTTATATATACATTTCTTAATGACGCAAAATAATTACAGTAGAATCATTTTTTCTTTAATAAACAAATAATAAAACATAAAAGCAGACTGTAAAAGTAGGTAATATAAAAGCAGACTTAAAAAACATATCAATATATGAGCGTGTGTAAAAGGTGAAAATTGTACAGAAACTTTGTTTCAATGAGTGGTGCGTTGTAAATGAACGATACAGAGCGGTATTTGGAATTATGGACAGTTCGATAAGTAAATACAAGTAATAATAAGACACAGCATCGGTCTATACGTTGAGATATGGAAGGCCTAGCACAGAGTTGCGGACGTGACTTTTGGCACGTACAGTTCTGAGAGAAGTACGGTTAACAACGCAAGAGAAGAGAGGAGAGGAAAGGAGAGAAGGAGAAGTCAAGATGGCGTAGACAGCTTTGTACAAGCTACTTGCGGGTGGTGAAGAATTTGCTAATAAAATGTAACAATTCTAAAAAGATCACGACGAAAGTTATGTGAGTGTTAAGTAGAGACGTCTAGGAGTTTGCAAAAGTAAAAGAAGTGAAATCTTCCATATATTTCTTTTAAAAAATGGACTTTACAAAAAGTTGCCATGTGCTCTGTGTAACGCGTTGGTAAAAAGGTGAGAGAAGTGACTTTGACGATTAGAATCAGTGAAAATCCTAGGTAAAAAGACAGTGCAACGAGTGAAATTGTAAGTAATAATGGCCATAGGACGTATTTTAGTCTGCAGGTATTAAAGTTTTTCATTTTATTAAGAAACTAACTTCATTTAACTTCTATTGCGTCATTACTTAAGGTATGGTTCAGGAAACTTTGTACAACTGTAAATAATTTCTTGACTTGTTTGTATATGTGTATCACTATGTTTATGTTTCTTAATTGCTGTAAATATCCATTTTTGATCATGTTTGAGTAAATAATTGTTGTCTTGCCGCAATGCCTTGAATTTCTTTATATAGCCACGAATGTCCGTTTAGCCATTACTTTGATAGCCAGGTTCCCACCCCTAAGAGAATTAAACTAATTAACAAATATTTTTCAGTGATTGGTAATTACAAGTAAATATATGCAAACAGAGCATAAGGGAGGTTATATGTGGATTATCGCAAATATTATGATTGTTATTTTTTTTCTTAAGATTATGGGAGTCAAGTGAAGGTGATTTTTAAGGTTTTACGAGTAAGGTGAGTTGAAGTAAGGTGAAAAATATAATATTGTTCTACGTTGAAGTTGGGAGAAAGATGTTATGGAGAGTTAAGGTGGGCGATGATTTATTATAGAAGTAAGGCAATAGGCTTAGGAGGTACATAAGTGATTTTAAGTATTATATGAGCGACGATTTTTCTTTTTAAGGTGAATAAGTAAAGGAGGTGATGAAGAGATATTGATAATTATTAGATAATCCACATATAGCATTTTTATTTTAATTTAAAATATATTTTTTTTAATTTTTGAATTTTTTACCGAACCCCATTTTTTTTTAACACAGTATAACTTATCATATTATTTTTATTTTTTGTAACCTTCCGTTGCACCTTTCAATAGTTACTGGAAAACTGAAAACTTTTTAATCATTCAAGTAAGCCTTTGTTATGAGTTATCTAAGTTTGCCCGATTTCTCAGAAAAGATTCAGCTGCCACATTGAAAAAGCGATTTTTAATTTTATAATTTTTTCAGTTGTCTCATAAATTAATACAAAAATGCACTATTGCAAAATATAAAGTTTAATTTTGCGTAGATTGAGTACTAATACTAAATCAATCAAGTGGTGTAAATAAAAAGAAGGTTTCTTTAACTTATAATACCTTCTAAGAGAAGTTCTATCAAATGAATAATTTCTAAATAGGTATTCATTAAAACTCTTTAGTACATGTGTATTTAAATTACAATATACAATTTTATATTTGTTTCTATCTTTTATGCAAATATTATTTCAAAGTAGTTCAACACAAAATTGTTTGAATGTTGTATAACGAATTACCAAAGCACTTATCATTAAGTCTATGTGCATTTAAAAAAAAACTTTTCTTAGTACACTAAAAACACAACTGTTCAATCGTAGCGTCAACAACCGACTAACTATCTTCGCGTCCTTTTGCTTCTTCTTTGCCGGGCATGATGGAGGCTGCTGGCTTCTCATTGGTCCTCGGTCTATTAGGCCTCTTTCAAATTGTGTCTGCTAGAGCACACCACTATACAGCCTGGACTGATTGTATTTACTGATTAACTATAAATATTAACTTATAAATTGTTTTCAATTGCTTCTCACTTTTCTTCGAATTTTACTTGTTATAGTTTCATACTTTGTTTACTCGTGAATTTGTACAATTAAAACATCTTAGGGTGGATCAGGCTAAGTTTTGGGTTTGAGATTATTTTAAAATATTCATAGATTACTTACAAGTACTTAGTTTATATAAATTTCATAAAATCATTGCCTACGCTAAAGGATTTTTACATTTTTTCTAAAACTAAAATAGTTCGTAAATTTTCACTGAACTACTTTATGTTTGTAATTTGAAGGCCTAAGTCTGTATACATTCGTTTGCGCCTATCTTTCGCGCATCGTTTCTACTCTACTTGTGCACAAAATATGGCGGCGCATGTTCATTGGAACGTTATAATCTTGGAGACAGGTTGTTTGTGCTATTTTAAGAGTGTTTATAACACTTTGTTATTCTATAGCAGAGTTAGGAAATCAAAAGAAATCTCTAAATTGTTTCAAAAGTGAAACTTCAAGTTTCAAACTTCATGTGTCCATTTAATTAAATATAACTAGATTATTTACCACTTTGTTAACCAGTTCTTATTCGGTTCTAAGGCTAATAATTACAAACTTCAACACCACAGAATCAATGGACACATCCATCATAACATCAGACAGTTAATTCATCATTGTTTAAATAAGTCTTCAGTCTGATTCAAAAGAATTGTTTTAATCTGTCAACCACATGGTGTCTTAGTCTTATCATAAAAAAGGGCGACTAGCCTCCGAAAGATGTTCATAGAGGTTTTTTTGAAGGGTGCCTACTGGTTGGAGTTTGTCTTCTTGTGTTCTAGACAATGAACAAGAATTTGTTCTAGAATTTTTCCTTCTTCTTGGCAATGAAGCAGGCAGGAGATTCAGTAAATCCAAAGTACGGTACTGCGTGATTATTTGTTCGATTCTTGCTATTGATACAAACATTGAGATAAATGAGAAATTTCTTTATACACTTTTTAAGTCGTTTGGTGTTTTAAATACTGAGTGAAGATGACTGCCATTCTTTCCATTATTCCATCCGTCTGTCTTGTTCACAGTACTTTGTAACATATCATAAAACACGACACACAAAGATGCTGTGTATTGCATAGTCTTTATTGTTATCCGAGTTATAGAATATTGACTGAAATATGAGCAAAATCTAATCTTTCTAATGATACCGAATACAATGTGTTTGAAGTAATTGTCTGATTTCAGCATCTTCTCTGAACGGCAGTAAGAATTCAATCTATAGCCTAGCCATGAACCCGCCTGGAACTGTTATAGTCAGCGGTAGTACGGAAAAAGTTTTACGCGTTTGGGACCCACGAACGTGCAACAAACAGATGAAGTTAATTGGTGAGTAAAGTAGGTTTCAAATATATTTTCTTAATATTATTTACGTACCATGAATAGCATTTATAATGTGCACACTGCTTAATAACAAGTTTAAGGAAAACATTTAAAACATTTTTTTTTAAATTGCACATTTTTTAATTGTTTTGTCTTGATTGCCAGCTCATGTACACTGCGCGTGGACTATCTTGAGCCGTGGCAAGCGTTAAAATTTGAACAGTTTACAGGGTAGGCTGGGGAAAGGGGCGCTCCAGCGCATGCGCGGCCTTGTGTTGCTGAGTAAAGCAATACATTTCTCATCAAAAAAGTTAACCTATATTAAGAAAAAGTTCAGACAAGGAATAATCAAATGGGGTTTTGACATTAAAACATACAATACTACTGTATACTAGCTACCATACTACTACCAAAGTGGGTTAGTGGAAGCTTGATGTTTGTGCAAGGCTAGTATTAAGCTGTGCGCTGTTTAGAGATATACAGCGCCTCCAGTGACGAAGGCCACAGCTCCTAGATATTCCGCTCTCAGTATACCTTCCAATAAACTCATATGTGGAACCGAAGAGAAGTTTAAAAAAATCTTTCCATACTTAAAAAGTGAAAATGAAAAAAAAATTCTTTTGTCCCATTTAGTTTGATGGGTCATTCCATGTCAAATCAACATAGTTTTAATACATTTTGAACCTGACAATCTCAGAAATCAATAAAATTTGGTAGGGAGGTTGCCTTTATGTAGAATAAGAAAATACAACATTTTATTAATTTATCTCTATTGGTTAGTGAGTTATAACTACATGAAATTCCCAAAAACGAGCCAAAAACGCACATACTCGAAAACTTAAAACTTAAATTGTGCCTCTCCTACTGAAGATACAGAGCAGGAAAAAATGTAATTTTAAAGCATTTTTCATGACCTTTAATATGACATACAACACAATATAGTATGAGAGGAAAATTATGTTTTCAAAATCAACTGAAATTTTTCATTTTGAATTTTTCAAAATGTGCCGGTTTTAAAAATTTGAAAAAAAATTGGAATTAACCTTTATATACTTATAAACATATATTGTAAATTTAAACTTGGGATCATAATGGGTTCTAATAAAAAAATTATTTTGAAATCTGCCTGACAGTGAAATTTTCTGGCAAAGTTTAAAATAAATTATTTTAATGCACAAAATACTTTTCATATCAACCGCAACATTACCGTGTTGACTTGACATGGAATGACCCTGATATTGTTTCTAAGTCAAATTAACTATAGAACTAAAATGACTTGATTTGACTTCTTATTAACAAGATATGGTTTTTAAAGTTGTTGAAAAACTATCACCCCCTGTAACTTTCCAAGCAAAACAAGAAAAACTGCTCCTTATTAAAGTCTATTAAAATTTCTAGTTAGTTGATAACAAATAAAATGTAACTTTCTTCTTTTTTTTAAGTTTATCAATGTAATTGTACTTGATATTTATAGGTCATGCTGATAATGTGAAAGCACTAGTTGTCAATAGAGATGGTACTCAGTGCCTGTCCGGAAGCTCAGACGGTGCAATCAAACTTTGGTCTTTAGGTCAACAACAATGTGTTCAGACGTTTTGGATACACAAAGAAGGAGTGTGGGCTTTATTGGTAATTATACCTTAGTTAGTTTTAAACCTTGTGCGTGTAACATGTTAACCCCTTAACAGTTCATTAAATTTACTACTTTTTGATAATAAAATGCTCATTTTTTTTTTGTTGCTCAAATTAAAGTTTAAGTTTTTTAAACTATATTTTTAATAAGAAAAAATAATTTTTATGGTAAATAATTATGATAAATAAATATCATATCACCAATATTTTGAGGGCCTACTAGGTGGTCAGCTTCATCAAATTGAAAATCTTCATCCTCTTCAGAACTTATTTCACTAAGTGTATCACTGTCACTATCACTCAAGTCCTCGAATAATAATAAATTAACATCACTGTCGTTTAAATTTGCCATATTAAAAACAAAAACTTTATTCTAAAACATTAGCGTACATAACAGCAGAAAGCTAACCTAAAAACCAGCATACTACTCTCTACATCAAAACACAGCAGCTGGCTGTAAGTAGACATGGCCCATAGAATTTCGTTGTTGGATAACAACTGTAAAGCATATTTTTCTCACAGATGCTTAAAATATTAGTTAAATGACCTGTCAATAGATAGCAGTACTAACCGACAGCTTTAGTGGACATTAAACGGATTAAAATTAGTCATTGATTGCTGCGTCCACTATAGTCGACAGTAGCACTTTCAAAGCGTTTTGCTGGCGTCCACTAAAGTCGACATAAACCGTAAAGGGGTTAATGTCCATGTATTGTTGTGTGCGGTAGTGCTAACAGATACCTCCAGTTGGAACCGAGTTTGAGCTTTTCTCAACTTCACAGCAAGTTGACCGCCACAGGCTGTGTTCTGGTGATAACATTTCCCCAGCAATACGGAGATAGAACCCTTATTGGCACATTTTAGGGGTCAAAACACTGCTTTATATTTTGGGTACATCTAGTTTTAATGGCAAATCCCCTCAGTGTTGGGACATCTCAAGGATATTTTCTGCAAACATCAATTTCTTTCTTGGAAAGAAGGATCCCAGGAAAAACTGAGGAAAGAATCATAATCTAATGCTAACGGTGGCTTAGCTATATTCAGTAAGTCTAGGAACCTTACGTTCTTGGACTGGAGGTACTCTCCTTCTTTTTGAATGATCAAGAATCAATCCGTTTTAATCTTCATTGGTAAGATTCAGGCTCTTCAGTTTTGGCCTTGAGACATGTATTTCAAGGGGATGAAGGATTTCTACATTTTCCCTTCACATCTCAGACAGATGTAGACAGAATATTTCTAGTGGTTGATTTACTAAACTGGAATTACTTATAGATAGACGAGAGTTGAACACTAGGCTTATTTATAAATTTGTGTTGAGTTAACCTAGAAAGCTTCTTTCCTGAATAACTCCCCGTAGCTGCATGTATCTTAAAGCTTTGACTGTTTAAGATGACAAGCACCTTGTACTTATCTGGCAGCCCGGTGTACCGCTACGGTTTTAGTTCTTATACTCTGTTGTCTTTCTTCTTTTTTTTGCAAAATATCACTTCTATAAAAAATGCTGATGTCCATAAATCAACACAAAATGGCAAACAGACTTACTGTGTGATGAATTTTTATACATGGGATTTTGGGAAAATCCTAAAATCCTTTGCTGCACAGTGTCAAGATTGTATGTTTTGAAAAATTCAAAGGAAGATCGATCTGGGATGTTTCAGAGGTTGTCAGAGTGCAACAATACTTTCTTTGAAGCCGTGCCCAAGATGCAACGGTCAGAGAAGGAATGCTAGGATTGCCTTCTTAGGTATCTAGTATATTGAGTCTAACCCTATTGGTAATTTGGGTGCCAAAAAATAAATCCTTGTCTATTTTGATATTTTTATTGCCTTCTTAGGTATCTAGTATATTGAGTCTAACCCTATTGGTAATTTAAAATCCCAGGCTGTGCTCTGAATTTCTTTTGGATGAGTTTAGGAGAGTCTCAGAAGGAGCTTAATACGCTCCTGTAATTGAGGCGAAAATATCTCGGCAGGAGCACACCACACTCCCAATTTCTGATCGGTATGAAGGAGATCTCAGAGTGAGCTCAATATACTCCTGTAAACGAGAGTACTTCTAGGTACTTCTAGGAGATCTCAGAGTGAGCTCAATATACTCCTGTAAATGAGAGTACTCCTAGGCACAAGGGAGTTCTCAGAAGGGAGATAGCCAGAATGTTAGTTTCTTTAATCCTTTGCAAGCCAAGTTAAATTTGATATGACTTCCCTGTAGACATTTTTGTGCGTCTAATGACGTTGGTCTTTACGCTTTTTCATCTTTGACTGACATAGATGTCAGTGGCTCGCAAAGGGTTAAAATTTATTTTTCCATTCAAAGTTGTCTTTCAATTAGATGTTACACAGTTTCTAAAGTAGGAAAAATCTTTTGAAAAGATGATTTTTTCTCCCAAATTAGAGCAATTAACTCAAACTAATGTTTGTTATGTCTTTCAGGCTACGGATTTGTTCACACATGTAATTTCCGGTGGAAGGGACCGTAAAGTGATGATGACAGATTTAAGAAGTGGAAACAAGCGACATGCGTTCATTTGCGAAGAAAATGCGCCAGTTCTTAAAATGGCTGCTACTCCAGATTTTTCCGGTATCTGGGTTGCGACATCGGAATCTACTATTAATTACTGGGTATGGATTATAGTCTTAAATTGCAAAATAACATTTTTTAAATGATCTGTTTGATGTAAAAAATGTTCTGAACAGCTCTATGATATAATTACTAAATACCTCTTTTGTATTGAAAGTGTTTTAACCTAGCCATGAGGTTTGTTTGCATGTTATCAAAATCACTTTTAAAAGACATCCAGTTTTAACGAAACAATTCCCATGCTTTTGCTTTTTGTTTTGATCATAAAAAATCATTTTTAACTAAGTTTTTGAATCAGGTCATACCTTTTAATTTTCGAAATCTGAAAATTTTAGGTTATGTTTACAAAATTTATTCTCATTTTTTAAACTTCACAAGTACAGAACTTTTTGAGAGGTGTCATTTTTTGTCCAATCGTTTATGATTGAAGCCACAGCTTTGTGGTCCAATTTTGTTGTTTCATTCAAAGATTTCATATTATGATCGTCAATTTGTTTTCAACAGTTGATGAATCTTATTTATAGAGTGCAATATGCTGTAAAATATTTAATATGTGCAATATGCCTAAATTGGTGTGAGTTTTTTTAATTGTTAACCATTATTAAGTTATTAATGTCTGAAGTGTGTATACAAAATTGCATCAATCAAAGCACTTGCTGAGCAGAAATTAATTTGAGTAAAAAGGAGTGAAGTGGCAAGAAAATATGAAAATCATGTGTGTTAGAAATATGATTTAACTGAATTGTAGATTATAGAAAAACTAATAGTTCAAAATTGTATTAAAAACAGATGAAACATTTTTTTTTTACATTATAGCACATGATATCGAGAGGTTTTTATTCTATTTTGTTGTCACTACTAATATACTGTACACGGTAAATTTATTGATATTCCTTAGTAATATTTGCTGTTATGCATCATGCTGAGCTTAACTTTTATTTTTGACAACACCCCCCCCTCATCCACCAAGTATAAATTTAATTAGAAACCGATTAGGCCGACCTTTGTTCCCATTTATTTCTTATCTATTTTCCCCCAAAAAATTATTTTTTGTTGATTTTTTACGGTCAAAATTTCCCCAGCCAGCGTCAATTTCCCTAAACCTCTTTCGGGCGTTTGGAAATATTCTGCACCCCTGCTCCTGTCACAAAGCTTCCTATCACCAAGCCATCATAAAAAAAACCCTGTTACCGTATTTCTGCTTTTACATTCTACTTCATCATTGCACAATTAAGACACTGGTAATGCGATTATGAAATATGACCTATTCAAATGAATTAATCTAAAGCATCTCATAACAGTAAATTCTTTCTGTACATACTGTAAGTGAAACTAGCTCTTTTACACTTTTAAACAATAATTAAAATTATATTAACCCTTTCCGCCCTATGGAAATTTCAGACCGCTCACACTGTAACGCTTACATACCCCCAAAAAATTAAGTTCTCAATAAGTCAACGCTAATTTTTGTTTTGATTTTCATTTCTTTGGTATACCAAAAAATGAGGCCAAAAAAATATTTTTTTAAATCAAAGTTAGTTTATTTGACAGCAAAATAAATAAAAAAACACTACACTATTAGAAAGAATCAAGCTCATGAAACCCACACTGCTTTATTACGTATTGTGTAGTTAGGTTATTATAAAATATTGTAAGAATTGAAATAAAAAAAGAACATATAACATATAACCATGGTTGTGTTTTA
This sequence comes from Philaenus spumarius, assembly GCA_018207615.1. Taxonomy (NCBI): domain Eukaryota; kingdom Metazoa; phylum Arthropoda; class Insecta; order Hemiptera; family Aphrophoridae; genus Philaenus; species Philaenus spumarius. The sequence goes on from JAGFPH010002168.1 coordinate 142,628, forward strand.
TTGTTTTTATAGCTCTGGTTGTGGTATGGTATAGTTGCCTCAAAACGTAGAGAGACACCCCTCAGGTAGAAGGACCGTCCTAATAACCTATTAACAAACAATGCCTTTGTTAGAAGCGGTCAACCGGGGGGACTGCCGGCATTGACTAATATTCCAAGAAATTCTGTGTTACACTATAATTTGCAAACAATTGATACATTATTCCTACATTATCGAATGATGGCTCATTTTTTTAGTCTTGCTTAGACAAATAAAACACAATTTGAATCACAGTTCTACGACGTACCGTTACCGAAATAACAGTTGTCGCTTAACTTATTTAAATATTACCGAGTGATACTGAAAAACCCGTTATCTATGAGTCATGTTGTTGGTAAATGCCTGCCCTGTCTTCAACCATTAATTAGTCCAGTCAAATTGTGTTTTTCACAGGAAAGTTTTGGGGTAGTTTTGGTTTTTTCCATTTTATATGTTTTTTTTTGGTGCTGAATCCGAATCTGAGGTTTTGAAATTTCGTGACGCAACATTGAAAATAATGCAAAAAAGGTTAAAAAAAATCTTATTTTTGAACGGGTTTTCTCTTATAACTCGAAAACTATCAACTTTTCATAAATAACCTTCCTATTCAAAATGAAAGAACATAAAATTTCCTACAAATTTTACGGTTTATGTTTTTTTCTCCGACGAACCGTTGGGGCCTAAGCGCTAATTGAAAATTGTCGTATTTCGGCTGTCACCGAAAAAACCCACTTTTTCACTCCAAAACCCAAATTCATTATTAGCTTATTATTTTCTCCTACTTTTAAGTTGAATACAATGTAGACTGGTTTTAAATGTTCTGCCATCTCCAGTAATAAAAAAATATCAGTTAAAATAATTTAAAAAAATAATATACCACGTTTTAAAAACGAACTAAAAAGTACAAAAAAATTTCTCCAACCCCCATTACAGATTTATAAGCCATACAGATGCCTAACCCCTTACAGATTGTTTCGAATATTTGTAATTGTGAATTTTTAATAGCTATGAAAATACTTGTAAGATTATAAACGAAAAAGTGGGACGCTTACAATAGATAATTGATTCAGCACACCAAAAAACATATAAAATGGAAGAAATCTAAACTACCCCAAAACTTTCCCGCGGGGGTCTCTTTTGAGCACAAATTGACTGTATTAATAGTTCAGTTTGTTTGTTGCTTTTTGCCCGTAGTGTGATGGTGAAAATCTGCATCTGGAGGAAGTTTTTAACAGCCAAAAACCATATCAAATCAACTGTCCCAATCAAATATTCGGAACAGCTAATTTGATATGATATTTTGCCTGCCAACCATTTTCATTTATTAATATCTGTTCATTTGAACTTTCGACAGGATTATTCGCTTGGTTACTATCACACCACGGAATCCACATCTCAACGATATTCACTTGCGAAAAGCAACAAACAAACTGGGGGTCGAAGGCAGGCATTTACCAACAAAATACCTACAACATGACTTATAGATAACTGGTTTTTCAGTATCACTCTGCAATATTTAAATAAGTTAAGCGACAACTGTTATTTCGGTAACGGTACGTCGTAGAACTGTGATTCAAATGGTTTTTTATTCGTCTAAGTAAGACGAAAAAAATGAGCCGTCATTCGATAATGTAGGCCTAATGTATCAATTGTTTGCAAATTATAGTGTAACACAGAATTTCTTGTAATATTAGTCGATGCCGGCAGTCCCCCGGTTGACCGCTTCTAACAAAGGCATTGTTTGTTAATAGGTGATTAGGACGGTCCGTTCTACCTGAGGGGTGTCTCTCTACGTTTTGAGGCAACTATACACTTTGAAACACACATTAGGGTAAAGGTTGGGCAGCGTGGTGCTGGTCTCGCAAAGGTACATCGTTTCTTTTCTCATTCCTTGTTGAGCGCAAACAACACATCTACCAGTGCCCTTTTCTCTCCTTGCCATAAATAAAACAACAAACGCAGTACAGTTTCGCAATGAGTCTGCAAGTGAACCGACTTGCGAGTTAGTTCGTCTACAGCGTTAGCGTCGCTCGAAACATAGCATGAGTGGTGTAGCGCACCAACTTAGGTGCTCCTCCCACAACATTATGAGGGCGGAGTCGACCGCCATTATGTTTTTTAACCAAGGGATATGTTAACAAATAACTGCTGCACTCGAACGGCAAAACTGAAAACTACTTCGTCCTGACAATACACTCTATGTTTATTGGGAAGGGTTAATACAATGTCAGTTTTGAAATGTTAAATATTTGTTACAGCCAATCCCTAAACGTGAGATGATTGGAAGTGATTCAGGAGACGAAGCAGACTGTGGAAGCATGTTAAAGCCTGCTAATGTGAAGCCTGAAATGAGTATTAAAGGCGGACTTGCAATAAGAAGATATCATATACTCAATGATAAGAGGCATATACTCACGCAGGATACAGAAAATAATGTTGCCATATATGATGTCTTGAAAGTAAGCTGTTATTTATTTTACTATCAAATTAATGTTATATGTTACTATATGGATGTGTGCAGGTTGGGTAATCCTCGAGGTACTCAAAGCTCAGTCTGCATAAATGGTGTAATTCATATTATTTAGTTTAGGAGTGTATGAGAGAAATTTATTTAATAAGTCTATCGCTGCTTACAATTTAACCCTTAAACTGTTCATGCTAATATTTTGCAATGCCAAGCCATTTCGGTTCGTGTGCAAGCATATTTTTAAAAATTTGCCAAATATAGTAATTATAAAAGAATCCAAAAGTGTTCCGTAGCTTTTTTGTAGAGAAAGGTTCAAAGAATTCATATATGCCAGTAAAAAATAGATTGATGTAAAATTTTCAAAATTATTAGCTCAAGAAACAAAAAATGTTCAGTAACGAAAGGAAAAAGTTCAACTTTAGGCCTACAGAAAAAGTAGTAAATATTTTTTGTAAATTTTTCAAAATGTGCAAAAGTTTTGTAATTTAGTTCTAAATAGAACTGTATAATATATATATATTTTAATTTCTTATTTTGAAAACACCAGTTTTTATGTTCCTACTACAAGACTGCTACCAAAACTAGGCCTAGTTTGAATAGTAATTTAGGAATATATGCTTTGCCCCAAAATGAAATATTATTATAACAAATCAAAGAATTGAACTGTATCCTTGTAAATTATTATTTTATAAACATATTTCATTTAGTTTTACTTGAATCACAAAATTATAACAAACGAATAAAAACTCTCACGTACGAAGTCTATACAACATTCTGTGGGACTGACCAAAGCTGTAACGTGCTCAGGCTGTTCAGGCACCATTTTGTAACGTGCTGCCGCCTTGCAAGCCGTTTACAAACAATTTATTAATAGAAAACAAAAAAAATGAAAAATAAAAATTTAATTTTGACAAAAATATTTCTAAGTTATTTTTAAAATAAAAAAATACCTTTACTGTGTAACAATTATTTATTATTTCCTATCTTCAATCCATTTACTTATTTAATTAATCAAATTATCATTTCAAAATATTACAACACCTTAATCCCAATGAAAACAAACAAACATAACCCCAAAATTGAAGTTAGGTTATGTTTTGATCATATCTGTTACTCAACAGTTGATCATTGAAATATCTGTTACACATAAACTTGTCTCATCTGTGACCGCAGTTCTCTGGTTAAAAATGGACTCGTCCAGGACCATGGCCGCCATGTTGTTCACATGGCAACTTTGGCTCCAAACTGCCTCGTTCACCAAAAACTGCCGCCATTTTATTTCACACAAAGAAAAAACTAAAAACTGAATTTATGATTTAATCAAGGTTCGTTACCATAAAGTACTTCTGGAAAGGATAAAAACTCAAATTAAAAAGTCATAGTGGTTGGCATTAATACTTTACTGTATCATTTTAGGTTGCAAAACACACACATTAGTAATTAAATCAAATTGGCAATTTATCATCTCAACTATTGCAATCAGACACTCAAACACACAAATTCATTATTAATAATTTCACCTTAAACATACAACTTATATTGATAAAATATTCAAATGCAGACGTGGTTAAATTAATTTACTACTTACGATTTTTTGTTTTATAGTGCACTTTAAAGAAATATGAATTTACAAAAGAGAAAAAACTTACAACACATGTGAATTTAATTTAAATAGAAAACCCCATTATTCTTTAGTTCGTCGCACTTTAGCCACGTAGATTTTGATTCACTATAGCACTTGTTATAAAATCTTTATGTAAAGGTTTTGAAGCCACGCCTCGCGATTACGCAAACTTTCAAAGTTGATATTTTTTGAGACAATTTACGAACAATTTTCACATTTTCGTTATCGTACGATATACGGCACTGTCTTTACTCCTCTTTAAACATATTTAAACGGTAGTTATACTTTAACTACCGCAAATAAGCACTTGTTAAAACATTTCGCTGGACTAACCGCAACACATGTCTGCTCTGTACTGGAATACTGTTGCAAGTGGGAAGAAGTCCTTCTTCTTCGTTCTTTGTTCCGATCACGCCATGTGACGTCATAAAAACCAGGAGACCAATGGGAAGCTGTTCTCCAGGCTACCAATGAGAAGCTGTTTTTCCAGGGGACCGTAAATATGTCCCTCTACAACTACCTTTGTATGTTACCAACATCTCGGACAAAAATTCTGTCTCCATCATAGATGAATCACACAGGCTTCCAACATAATCTATCAAGTTTATTTCTTTCAATGTCTGAAATAGTCTTTCGATATTTATTCATCACTGTCTAAGAACTTAGTGGACCATAGCTTCAAACCCTCCAATACCTTTTAAATGTTTTTCATATTTTGACACATCATGAAACATAATTTAAATATTTAAACAAAACTGAAATTAAACATGAAGTTAATATTATGTAAGATTTATTCTGAATTATCAATTAATGTCTGCATTTCCCTTTGAATTTCTATGTTCATTAATATTATGAAATAACTAAATCTTTTAAATTAGGCTAATGTCCAAAATTTACCTTATGACCCTTTTTACGTTATACTACTATTTTGATGTTTAAAAACCCTGAAACTCACATGTATTACAAAGCGTGAGAACAGCGAGTTTTGAATTCAACACAAGTCTGTTTTTCCCAAAATTGTACGAATAAAACTGTTAAAGTAAATGTGGTTTAGTTTACACGAAACGAAAGATAAAAGTTTTCCCTACAAATCCATATAAACATATCTGTACAAATATGTCGAATTGTAACAGATATATCGAATGCAAAATGTGCTCTTTCATTGGTTGAAAACTGTCCAATTGCAAGGGTTTATAGAAAACTATATTTTCGGAACTGTAAAGGTGACGTCTGATTGGAAGGCAGTTTTAGAAAGTTAAAGTCTTGACGAATCCAAAGGTATCTTTATATAATTTTCAAAACAGTTCTGTCGAGCGATATTGAGCCATAGAGAAGACAAAGTTGAGTAATTTCTTTGCGCAGCATTAGCTTTTCAGAAAACTACAATTTTAAAACGATGATTACACATGTAAATATAAGTTTTAGAACAAATTTGTAAAACAAATTAAAGTTTACATCATTTCCTTTCCATCGGTTTTTATTTTATTGTGATTAGATGATTTTTAGTGGGTGAAATATTCAATACAAGTGCAGTTGTCAATTGACTAGTGTGAGACCTAGGCCAAGCAGTCTAGGCTAGTGTCAATTGAGCAGTCAAACACGGTTAGGGTTAAGCACTGCTTGGGAGTGTAAACCAGCTAAACTATATAATTAATTAAACTAAACTGAAAAATAATTAGCGTGACTCACTAGGTGTTACATATAACTTACCAGGGTTTAATGATTTATCCTGTACACTTGACTTATTCTACAGATATTGAGTTACAAAATGTCTCGTGGTGAGGCATTTAGCTCTACATTTTTTGTGATTACTCATATGTTTGAAAATACGAACACTAAGGTGAACCAATTTGTCAATACAACTATAAGACCAGCTGTTCAACAATAGATGGGTCAGTAGGAAAAGCGATGTGCTACAAGATGTTAAGCTTATGATATAAATCTAAACGACAGTTAATAAAAATATATTCTTCCACCTCATTTTGAAAAATCATGAGAAGTAGATCATATCAGTTAACACATCAGTAAAAGATTAATCTAAATTGGATACATAGTTGTTTTGCTAAATCGTGTCATACAAAATTTTCAACTTTACAATATAAGTATTAATAGTGAAGCTTTATTAAATTATTTCGAAGCTTTCAGTTAAAAAACTATAATGTAAATAATTGAAATTATTATTTACAGGCATGTAAGGTTGAAGATCTGGGTCAGGTCGATTTTGAAGCGGAAATTAAAGCACGTTTCAAAATGGTTTATGTTCCGAATTGGTTCAGTGTTGATTTGAAAACTGGGGTAAGTAACTAGTCTTCCACTACCATGGTTTTAGTATAGAATAGAAAACTCCTTCAGCATAGCCTTAAACGTTTGGTGATCCTATTGATACCTATTTCTTGAGATCTACCAGGGCAATTTTCGTGCGGTTTGTTTTAAATGGAAAAAATGTTGTCATTATAATAAAAAAATTATGAATTGTAAGTTTTATTTTATCGATACAAGGGCACTTTAAGGGTTTTTTGTTTAATTTTACAACTCTATTGATACCTATTTCTGGAGATTTTTTTGCCATAGTGCTTTTTTTACCAACCCATCTGAAACAGCTGACCTTGGGAGGCATTTTTTACCTAGTAATTCTTTATTAATATAAAACTTAAATATGCACATGCAAAATTGCTTAAAACTAATACCACTGCTAATTTATTCATGATTACAGGATTTTGTACATTTACAAAAGTCATAAACATCATAAATCTGCTAGTACAACTCTTATCATTTCCCCACACTAAAATCTCATATGACAGTGACTGTGAACATGAGCTAAGTAAGCAGCAGTTTATTAATCTACCTTCTCTACCTTCTTCCTAACGTAACGATCGCTTTTGCTGTTTTGTTAAATAATATTTCAACATGGACACCTCGCTTAAGATTATGTTGCAGGTAACTCCTACAAATTTAATATCACTGTTTTTAAAGTGATATAACATTACAAATAATTTGTGTACATATTTTAATATAGAAATCAATTGTAAACCCATTAGAATGAATTAATTTCAGGTCATGACATGTGGGTGTGTTTGACAGCCAATATAGAATATGCCTCCATGTAGAGTTATCAGTAAAAATAAATTTCATGTATTAGAAAAGGTAGTACGGTAACAAATTATGTTTTAGGGCGATAAAATAAGATAACGCAATATGTATTGTACTAATGTGAAGTATAAGTAATACAGTTGAACTTGGTTTTAACGGCCTCAGCTAATGCGTCAACTCGGGCATAGCATCAGGTCTGGTCAAATCGTTATCTTTTACGTTATTATAAACCCCTGTTTTCAGTGTCAATAAATATTTTAACCACTCGGTTGTAACGTCATAAATCTACAAAATATCCAAGTGAAACTTTGAATTCAGTTTACTCAGAACTCGAAAAATATTAGAATTCCACCTTTCCTTTGATGCCAGGCTGAATATTTTTTCCCTCTTCAAAATCAAACCGCGAAATAAACAAACGCTCCTATCAAAGTCGGCGGGGGGGGGGGGGGATGACAATCAACACTGTTAATTCTCCCACCCCTCCTAAGGAACAATTCCCACGCTATGCTGTGACAGTTGTGTGTAACTAAACCCATGACCTTGCTGGGAAAGTATTCGGACAATACAAAAGTGCGGGGTAAACCACTCGATCAAATAGCCTGGCGAGATATTTACGTAGTTGTGATCAGACAGTTTGCTCCCACCCCTACAGTTCCAGTGTTGTCGCAATGCAGTAAGTTAATGTTTTAATACATACTGTAATTTTAGTGTTTATAAAAATTACAGTAGTGCTACAGTTTGTTAATACTGTACAAAGAGCTTGTATTTAAATGTTTAACCTAATTTATAATTATAGGTGACTTTGGCTCCAATTAGCTTGAATTATCGTCACCCTACTGTACGTTAAAAAAAAAGTGTTTTTCTTTTTAATAAACATTATGAATAATGTTGTCAATAATAGTAATACTGTATAGTTGTTTGTCCTTTCACTCAAGCTAACAAAAATATGATTTCCTATTGGTACATCTTTATAACATCACTTGGACGTAGCGTCAACATTTGTTCAGTCCCTTTGTTGACGTTATAACAAAGTTCAACTGTACGTCAAAATAAGTAAGAACCTTAATAGCCTTTACTTTACTAAGAAACCTTCTTAAAGTTAATACAAATAAATATGTTGTATGTTGCGATTTAAAGACAAGTTTTTTGCAACATTGATTAGGGATGTCGTCGTGGATGGTAAGGGCGAACCCAAAAGTTGGGAAATTTGAGAACTTACTTCAAACTGCGAATATTTTAGTTCAACATTTTACTCAAAGAGTTACTAAAAACCAATAGCTTTTAAGTTAAGAAATTGGGATTTTATCGACATAATGTTGCGATTGAATAGAAAATAAAATTATTGTTGTCAAGCGTCAACATTCGCAACTCCAAAAGGGAAAAATTAAAATATTTCTGTGCCAAATAAATACGTCACAATTTTTTTAATGAATGTTTAGGGAAATTTTTCCCAACTATTGTTGCTGTGGCAGCACTGACTGTCAGTAAGAAAATGTCTACTCAACTCGCCACCCACTCCCCTCCATTGTGAATTAGTTGATTTGTTTATTGAAAAGTGGTCTGATTAAGTGATTTTCAGTAAGGTATATCTGTTTGACTCTTAACAGTAACATGATCTGGTATTTTATTATTTCTTTTTTATAAATTTAGTAATGTGATTTATGTTTTGTAAAAATAAAAATTTGTTTTAAGGTTATACTCAAAATAGCTTAAACACTATTTGAAAAGGTATATTTTTCACAAATTTTCATAGGGAGGGCCCATGGATCTTTCTACCCACTGACCTCCCTTGGGAAATTTGGTCTTATTTGTTGGGAAATTTTGGATTCCCCCCCCCCTCCGTCATAATAATTTGTTCTACTGAAGTTTCTGTCACTGATTATTCATTTGAACAACAAGGTTAAAATAAGACTACCACCTAATTAATTATGTTACAAGAATTAGTAAACAACATTAAGGCCTAAATTTAATGTTCATACACAAATGTTCAAATTGTAAATATTTAATTTTACTTCAGTTAATAAATCTTGTTGTTAACCATCATTGGTTAACAATAAACCAGTTAACAATAAACCATCATTGTTGCCATTTGTTTAAATCATCACATTACCTTGCCGGAGCAAACATTTTTAAATTCACCTTTCTTCAATAGTTTACATTAACACAGTATATCTGTAGTGATGTTCTAGTTCTTGTCTGCTGAATCTGCCCTATAAGTATATTTATTATTATATAAAAATGTCAGAACCCTCTCAAAAGCAGTGTTTCACTGATATCTGAAGCATATAGGCAAATACCTGATTTGAATATGTATTAAACATAATTTTGTTTGTAGATGTTGACGATACATTTGGGTCAGGATGAAAATGATTGTTTTTCTGCGTGGGTCTCTTCGAAGGAAGCCGGTCTTGCTGCTAACGATGTTGTTGATCAGAAAGGTTTGTTTTTAAAAGAATATTTAAAGCATGAAGTTTTAGTAACATGCTTCAGCATTTTAGAGAACAGAAGATTAAGATGTTTTATTTCAAACAAAATAAACTTTTATTAAAATTTGAATGTTAAAAGGAAAAAGTGATGAGTTGGTTTAGGAGATTGTTCCAGGAGATTCTACCTTTGTACATGAAAAATTAATAATTTACAAAGAAAAATGTAGTTCAACTACTGACAAGTTCAAATGAATACCCACATATTTTCTTTGTTTTAGAGAAAATAGATGAAACTGAAATATAAATTAAAAGTAAATTTTGATGATATTTGTAGGTTTTTTACATTACAGAGCAGTATTGTTCTGAAAAAAAAAACCTTCTGCAGTGTCTAAGAAAATATTAAATATTTCGAAGATTATTTATTTTTATTGAATTATAGGTCAAATGAAGTATTTTCACAATATTTTTAGTAATTTTAATTTGAGACAAGTTGTAAATCAGTTTTTGAATAAAATCTGGCTCGCCTTTTGACAATTTCTATGCCATATAAACACAGTACAGATTGAAAAATTAAAGGGTTTCTGCAACTTTCCGAGGGGTTGTATACAAAGTTATGATTTTTTTAAGGGAGGGTGTTTTGTATTTGTATTTATTCTTTTACCTTTGACAAAATCATAGAATATGTAATATAGTAGAACCAGCACTAATGGCCGGGCGGGGTGGAGTGTTGTGAGTCAAACCTCCTAGCTGTTCCCCCACTCTCTTGCCCTCTCAGTTCCTTCTCAAACGCTTTCTCAATTACTCTTTTCTGATGAATTGGAACTGTTTTGCTCCCATAAAGAGTTTTGTGGAATGTTTTTTGTTTTTTTTTTTTTGCAAATGAAGCTTACAAGGACTTAAGCCCAAATAGTTAATGCAATTACATTAATAATTGTTTTAATGAATTCTGAATGTTGTGATACGTATTAATATTCAGACAGTAAACAAAATAAATAAAACACATTTATTACGATTTTGATATTATCTTTATTTTATAATGAACCAAGGTTTCAACAATAACAGTGGTGTAAATAATTTTTTTAAACTATGGTCCACCGTGTGAAAGTTTAAGTGAAATAGATATTAGAAACGTAAGAATTTAGTGTTATTAATTTTGTTTTACTTCATTGTCCGAATGTTTATAAGTAGTTAACATAACATAATTGGTAGGAGGGTAAGTTTCATAAAAAAATTAACTTTTTGAAATTGTATTTATGTTTACATATTTTATTTAGATATTTAAGTATAGACAAAAAATTATTGTCCCTGGAAGAATACTAATTTGTTGTTTATCAACCTTATTTTATTTTTGTGGATTTGATTGTTGATCTCATTTATATGATGAAATATAATTATTTAAAAATAATATGCCCCTAAGCTTTTTAAAAGTAATGTATAAATGAGCTTCTTGTTCTAAAAAGTGATCTGTTGAAGAAAAAACTCTTTTCCCCACGCACTCCTTTAAAAGTAAACTTATACAAAAAATTTATTATTATTAAAAATTTTAAAATTATTAAAAATTTATAAAAAAACTTAACATAAGTAAAACAAGGGAAATGAGTGTATTTAAGAGATCAAAGCGTACCATCAAATAAAAGAATCGCTAATACTAAATCGAAAATAGTACTAGTGAATGTAATAATATTATTTAAAACTAAAGGGATCTTTAAAACTAGATGTTTTACCCCATGCTCACTTTGATTGCCAACCCCCACGGTGACTCGCGTCCAAGCAAATGAAAACAGGTTATTTTATATAAATTGGCCCTACTATTAAATTCTAATATATGTCTTATTTATTTTAATTAGGATGTCACATAGTGATTTCTTATTTTTAAATTCCTTAATTTATTAAAGTTTTATTCTCTAGTGATAAGGAAATTATAACAGTCAACATTTTTACTACATTTTCACCCCTTAGCAGCAAGCGACAAAATGTCAATTTATGACATTTTTTTTTATGTATGTTGTGAAATATAAATGTACAAATTTTCAGCTCACTAACTGTTTGAGGAAAATATAACAATGAATTTTTATTGTTTTAGGGGTTGTTTTAATCCTTAAATCGAAATTAATTTTAGCCTATGTTACTCAAGGATAGTGTAGCTTTTTATTAGTAAAACTATTTTTTCAATCAGTTCAGTAGTTTCAGAGATTATCCCCTACATACAAACAAATAAACAAAAGAATTTTACCTCCTTATAATAATATTAATAATAACCCCAAAGCTAAGATGGTAAATAATGATGTTCAAATCAAATTATTTTGTATATTTTATAACAGCAGTTATAATAAAGGTTAAAAGAACCAGCAAGGCTCAGGTCTACACTTTAATAAAAACCTAACCTAAAAGTTAGAAATTTAAATAATTGCTTCACAGTTTGTGAATCAGATGTTTTATCTGTTATTTTATTCAATTGGTTGCTATGGTAATAAATGCAAATACATGTGATCATTCATCAGTCTAGGCCTAACCCAAGATTTTTTTCCGACTAAATTTACAAATATTGAAATAAAAAGGCTTTTATCAAAATGAATCCTAGCCTATGTTTACTCAGGGATAGTGTAGCTTTTTATTGGTAAAACTATTTTTTCAATCGGTTCAGTAGTTCAAGAGATTACCTATAATATAGAAACAAACAAACTAAAAATTTTACCTCTTTATAATATTACTATACTGATGAAAAGTTATCGAAGGGCTAACTGTTATCCGCATCTCTTACACTGCAACCAAAGGCCACACAACAAGGCATTATAACATACAAAAATAACAAAACAAGAAACTTCAATAACAAAGGCTAAACAAGGAGTAACATAAACACACCTGGAGACTTCTGATGTAACGTGGAAGGTGTAGGTTAAGTGTGTTAAACTGCGGAAGGATGTGTTATTGAGGGCAAGGGAGTGGTGGTTAGAGAGCAGGAGTCGACTCGCATCCTCTTACCCTATGCCGCTTCTATTCTATTCAATATTCTGTGGACATTACGTTATAGGACATTTAAAATATTACATAGATAATAACATACATATCAGTTAAATCTAAAATCTATAAAATACAGTTCTAAACAAATAACTAGTGATATTCATATTTAAATGTGACAACAATAATACTAATAATTCAACAAAACATCAATATTTTTCATTTTTTACAACTTAATGGCTCTTAAAACCGATATTATATATTAAAATTACAAAATTTCAATAACACCTACATTCATAAAATTATAATTACAAAATATTGCTGATGGAGGTTTTCTTTGCAAAGAAGATATTTTAAACTGTTTTTATGAGTCAGATGATGACCTTTTAGAGTTCAGTGATTCTCCATTATGTTATAACACCTACTCAACAGATGAATCCGATAATGATTCGGTTTCCAAACAGAATGATAGGCCTATTCTACAAACTGTGGATAGTTTGCCTACATAGGTAGAGCTCTTGTATCGTACAAACATTAAGTTTTATAAAATATTTTAGATTTGTTGTCAATTGTGATTAATGCTGAATATTTACTAAATTTCTAGTAAACTACGGCAACTTGTTACTAAAGGCTTTGCTGGAAAACTGGTGGACAACTCTACAAGGAGAAGAAGATAATGACTGTCATGGGGATCAAATGATAGTTCCCACACAGACACGATCTGGCCATGAATATTTCAAAGTACCGGGCCATACGCCGCTCATATTTAGGTCAGTCGCAACAAAAGTATGAATTTATTGTATTTTATAAAAATTGGAAAATGAAACTATTTTTATTTAATTCACGCGAGTTCTTTGCTGCGAAAGTACTTACATGAGAATTGCAGGAGTCAAATAAGAAATCGGTTAGGCATAGCAGCTGATTATAATTTTTTTAAAGTAACTTAATAAAATTATTACAAACACAATCAAACAGAAATAAATTTTGAGTAAAAAATAGCAGACAAATAAAATCATATTGAAATAAAGAATGAATTTAAAGTACGGTACTCCCTGTTAGTTCATAACACTTCACCTTCATTAACAACACAAAGTCACTATTTACACGAATACCCTATTACGATGCAACAGTTTATGTTCGACAAGAGGTTTAATTGCCTAATCATCAAATTTCAGTTGTTTTATACGTTACTTATACTTTTTCACATATTTTACATTTTACAAACTAAAGGCAATAAGGCCATACACTGTGGAAACAGATTTAAGTCTGGAATTTTCACCCATTTTTTTTTAATTCTAGAAATTTATTGATCATCACATTCCAAACTGGTTTCCCTTTTTATCTGCTTTCCCAGAACTTCATGCACCTGCATCCGTTCTTCGTTTATCTCTGTCTACATATCTCACCAACTATGATTCAATTCAACGTAATTATATAGTAGAATCAAAGTCATTCGCATTAGAAATGAATCAAATTACGTAGTCTGCTTTACAATGTAATTAAATAAACAACATTTAATATTTAATTTTTGTTCATGAAATCACATACGTTATACAGTACGGTACAGTGCACAGTCAACTTTAGATATGGTTAACCTCTAGATTTTGTATGGTTTCCTATAGTAGAATGTTTAACCATTTTAGAAAAATATTCTACAAATAATTAAAATTTCAGCATTTAACAACAGCTGGTTACAAAATAACTTCAAGGCAGCACCATGAGTCGTCACTACAGCTGCTGCTGCTATTTATTTAGTTACACAGCTTTAGCTTTAAACTTGTTACATTAGAAATTCTATGAAAAGGTGAAAGTTAAAATAATTCGATCACGCAGCTGAACCGCTAATGTGAGCGGATCGAATTTCCAAAATTACGTTTATACGATTTTAGGGTTTCAATCAACTATTGGGGAAATTGGTCTACTCACGAAGGCTTTGAATAGATGCCTGTGTGTATCAAATGTATAAGCCTCCAGCTTAGACTCACGCGCTACTAGCAGAGGTTGATCCTTTGCTTTGCTTTGCTCTCCTATGGGCCTCGGGTGTACCCACGTGCAGCGGGTACTTATATGGTATTTCATATTTTTATCGAAGGTTTGGTTTCAGTTTTGAGGGAACCTAGCAAGCTATAAGGTCGTGTAAAAAACACAAAATAAGCAGAATAATATCCTCAATTTATTTTTGTGGATAAATCCCTAAAAAATTTAATTCTAGTACAAAAATGACTACTTAAAAAAAGAGTTACTTCCGGTCAAAGAACGTGCTTCCGTTTGTAGAATTTTTTAGCTAACGAACTCGTCCGAGCTACAGAGACAACCAACTTAGCTCGGATGTACCAAATTTGGACCAAATCGGATTTTAAAATGTGGCCATTATATATATAAATAACATTTTTAATGACACCCCAAAACGTAAGTTTGGTGCTCACTTACTACTCCCGACCTTAGGTCTTACCATAAGGGTTACTCCAATGGCTCATCTTTCCTATGGAAATTATAATACTTGGTGCAACAACCAACAAAGACAAACACTAAAAAGAAGTTTTTATTACAGCTGTTCAATTATGATTTTTATTTCATATTCTAAAAAATAATGGTTTTGTTTAATGGCATGGGCTTGAGTGTAAATGTGTGTGTCAGTTGGGTGTTGTAAGTGTAATAAAACACTAAAAACACATTAAAATATTAGTAAATTGCTTGATTATACCAAAGTTTTACAGTATCAGATTTAAAGTAAATATACAATAGCGTATTTAAATTTTAGGAACTATGTTTAGGATTGTCGTATTCCGACAAGCGGTTGAATCTTCTATTGGAACCAAACTTATTCTTGTTTGAATCCATCCAAACTGCGAATGACTCCATCTCAACAGGATTTTTGCATTTATTCATCAGAACTGTTTATCAAAACTGTTCTTAGTTGTTTGAGTTTTCTGGAAAATTTCTGCAAAGCAAATAAAAATGTATGGTCATTTAAAATCATAATTATTTTTTTCTCAAAACTGAATAAGTTTTTCAAGTAAATCGTTCTGTACATCGTGTTTTTCCAGCGAGGTTGGCGGGAGGACATTATATAGGCTACTCGTACGTGATGCAGGAGGAGAAACAGAAGCGGTTCTGCTCAACGAGACGGTGCCGCCGTGGGTAGTCGA
The DNA here is from genome assembly GCA_018207615.1 of Philaenus spumarius. NCBI lineage: Eukaryota > Metazoa > Arthropoda > Insecta > Hemiptera > Aphrophoridae > Philaenus > Philaenus spumarius. The sequence goes on from JAGFPH010002168.1 coordinate 158,360, forward strand.
CATTGTTGTTGAAAAGAATCTTCCCAAATTCAACAAAATTCCTTTTTATCTTCTACCTCATGCTACATCTGGTGTTAAAAGCTTGAAGAGGTAAGTTGGACTAGTTGACATTGCTTGCCTGTATAACTAATGTTTGTGTGATCTTCTCACGCTGTACTGTAGAGAATAGAATGTCCTAAAAGCATAAAAGAATGCTCATTGTCTCCTAATAGATCAAACAATGTGATTTCTAGTGTACTTATGGCTTTTTATTTAGTTAACACACACTGGCCATGTATTTTGTATAGTTTATTAATTGTTTACTATCACTTTTAAAACTATTAACTCATTATTTGTAATAATCTATCACCGATCCTATTTCTATACACAATTATTTACATTATATTTTCTAGATGTTAAATTCAATCACACCCCTTCCCTATGTATGGTCTTCAATTTAAATGTGATAGATGTTATGACAGTCGTTTTACCTGCATGTATTTTTTGTTGATGAATTCCTTTCAATGCCAACGTCCTGTAGTATACTAATTATTTTACGGCAATGGAAGCGCCATAATAAGTAATAAAGAAATATGTTTAGTGTTGGTTTAGTAATCAGCTGTTTGCTCTAATATTTTCATTAAGAGCTGATTTCACAGTTTGAAACAATTATTTGTATTTCTAACTTTTTAGGTTAGGTTTGTGTTTAAGACATGAGTCTTGCTGGTTCTATTGACCTTTATTTGTAACTGCAATTATAAAATCAACTCCTATAAAAGCGAGTGTACGTCCATACGTACGTACATGAGTAACATTTAATATAACAGCTGATTTTACCCATCATCTGTAATACTTAAACAAACCCAGTGTAGATTATACTTCAGGGTTATGTTCAATCATTATCATTTCTTGTGAAGTAGTTTTTTTTAATTATGAGTTATAGAACTAATGTACTGTATGTTATAATACGTTATAATATTTGCTTTGAGGTTATAAACTGTATATAATTACAACCTTTTATCATCAATATATTTGTTTATTTAAATTTAAAGAAGATACCTATTCCTTTAACTTCGGAAACATTCGTACATCTTCTTATAACATATAAACATATTAGATTTTTAATTTCTTCACTATAATATTAATAACTTCTAAATCATTTGATCTATCAATATGAAATAAAAAGCAATTAAAAGATAGTATTTTTTCTTTCTTTAAATTTATAATAACGTGGCCTATGTAAATAAAAATGTTTAACAAATAGGCCTACAGTTTTATAATCCTTATTATTGTGCACATTTACTGAGTTAAAAATCTCTGTCAGCATAGTTAGATAGGCCTAGATAAGTATTCCTTACCAAACATTTGTTGTTTTTTAATAGTTTGTTTTTTAAATGATGTATTTCTAATGTGTATCTAATTAATCGGCCTGTGATTTTTCACAGAGGCTTACTAGTATATGAAATATTAGATTTGGACCTTTTACATTATTTACCATCTTAGCTTATAATACACCATCTTATAATTTACCATCTTAGCTACACCTTTATAATAAAGAAAACATAACATAAGTGTGTAGAAGGTTAGAATGGGGTTGTCGTGTGGAGCATACAGGGGTCTCCTATAACAAAAACTTTTGTGTTAGATTGAACAGAAAGAAAACAAAACTGTCATTTGCCTTGTATGTCTCCACTCCTTACCCAACACAATAGTATGGTGACCTTTAGCAGACAAGTAGTATAGTAATAGTGAATGACGAAGCAGTCTTGGGCCTCTTTACACTGCAATAAAAACTCCTGTGTTGAAGGATTAAATTATACAATGCTTTTGTGCTAGTTTAAAATCCATTACAGTGGATATTTATAAAGATTACAGGGCTGTAAAAGATAAAAAACTAATAATTTTCTGAACCACCATGGATTGTTAAACTACTACTCTCTGAGCATATTATATTTCAGCGATTAACATTAAACAATAACTGAATTGACACTGAAGGTAGTTTATTCCTAGAACTAACTAATCCTATGTTTAATGAAGCTGTGGCTGCAATTTCAGTTTTTAGCTGATTTGTAGTTACATATTAATGTACACAGAAGATACATTTGTTTTTTTAATTACTAACATTTTTTCCAACAGAGATCGATTGATTGCCAATGATTTCATCCAAATGCATAAAGTAGCCGAACATGTATATGAGAAAGTGTTGGGATCGGATACGAGCTCAGTCGCTGTTTCCAATTCTCCGGGAGTGGAGAGGAGCGAGGAGCAGGACAACGGATCTCTCATCGAAGAAAAAGTAGAACTTTTGTGTAACGATCAGGTAATGAAATTCTAAAGCAAAAGGCTCATTTATATCTTTTAAAACCAAACTCTTAAGAAATCAGCTTATTGTTGGTCCACTACAAACTTTTTGTAAATGAGGTACAGTTGTTTAGCCAGTAATGGGCTCAACACAGAGCAAGGAACATAAAATTTATTGCTTCAAACGAGTGGTTAAGAATGGGGGAAATATTGTCATTAAAAAGATGAATCAATTTTGGCCAGAAAAAGACAACTTAAGTGATATTACTTTAATTTTTCCATTAAACCGAAGATTTCATAAACAATTATACATTTTCAGGAATCCTTGTTTGTTATAAATATGTACTGTTTGTTGGGGGAATTTTAACAAACTTATTTCGGTTGTTAACAGGTTAGTGAAGCTATTTTTGGATGGCTTATGTAATTATATTGAATGTAAATTCTATCGACCAAGACCGTATCTAGTATAACTGTATACATTACAAGTATCATTATTGTTTAGTTTCAATTTAAGATTTGTGGTAAAGTGTAAAAATAGCGAGTTTATAAAATCTTTGATAACAGTATAACATTACCGTTAAATGAATTTTAAGAACAAAATGAATGAACATTGTGAACATTTAGGCTCAAATTATTATATGTTGTAAACATGTAGCGAATGTATTAGTTAGGTCTAAATGCATTTCAATATGTAATTTGAAGGAAGAAATGATGTTTATGATGTGGACCCATGTGATGATGTTTACATGTGCTTAACACAGTAATGCATACCTGAAATTTTTAAATTATAAAATAAAACGGATATTATTTTTAAAAATACAAAATGTTTACCTAAACAGAAATATGAAAAACTTAGCAAGAAAAAAATAGTGATTATTTCGACTCAATATTTGGTATTGTGAACATATATGGGGAATGTATTAGTTAGGTCCAAATGAATAATTTTAATATGTAATTAAACAAAAATTATTAATGGGTGATTGTTTACCATAAACAATCACCCATTAATAATTTTTGTTTAATTATAATATTATTTAGTATTAGTATTGTATTGGTATTTAGTATAAAATTATAATATTTAGTATTGTAGATATGTAGCAAATGTATTAGTTGGACGATTGTTTATGCTGTAATTATAATACTTCATATTGTAAACATAATATAGCCAATGTATCGGTTATTATTTTGGGTCAAATTATAATATTCGGGATTGTGAACATGTGGTTAATAATTAATGAGTTAGGCCTAAATTAATTTGAATATATAATTTTAAGAACAAAATTAGAGATTGTACCTCAAAAACTTAGCGTGTTGGCAATTATTGTTTTAGGTTAAACTTGATTTAGAAAAGAAATAACAGCTTAATTTTAAATCCTTGCAAATTCAAATAGGGTTTTCCGAAGACGTTTATAGTAGAAATAGGGTAAATTCATGGTAACATACAATTAATATATATCACTTTAAGATTTAACAATTGGTTAAATAATCACTACTTTTATTCTTAAAATTACACATTCAAATTAATTAGGATTAACTAATACATACTCTACATTGAAACAAAATTATTAGTCAAAGATTACTGGTAATAGTTTAGTTACGGATTGGCAGTCGTCGTGAATTCACAGATTCTTATTATATTATCTCTACCACTTGTGCAAGTTTCAACTTACACGTTTTACTTTATGAGACAGACTTAAGTTTACCTGAGTTTTTTCTAATCAAAGTAAAGACAATGTTTTGACATCCTATATTTAATTTGCAGGTTCTGGATTCAAACATGGATCTACGTACAGTACGCCAATTCATCTGGAAGTCATCCGGAGATTTAATGATTCACTTCAAACCACTCAAAGGAACACAAAATTCGTTACAAAGAGCTTGATAGATTCCAAGACATTCCTGTTATTATATGTTGTTTTAAACAAATCTGTAAATATTGTGATATATTTGTAGGGTAAGAGAAGTTTTATTAGTGCAGAGACAACGTAAGGTCGGTTTGATTTGATACTGTTATATTTCTCAAAATTATATGACTGACCAAAGTAAGTATACAATAAAGAGTGAGCCATAAAATCTGACGATAGAAGGGAAAAACTTTAGTAATATATTTACTTGAGTATGTTACTTTTATTTGTGGTTCAAAATTTTACTTATTACATGTCCTTCCATATCCACAACTCTTTTGCAAATTATCTGTTAACTGTCATGAAATTGTGTTGGGAATTGCAGTAATTTACGTTTAAAGTGACCCGTGAGCCAATAAACTCAAAAAGTCAAGCTATGTGGCCGAACAGGCAACGGAACATCAACAGAAACAGTTCACATATATTATGCATTAACCCCTATCATGTGAGAGAAGTCGAGTTAATCTTATAGGAACCACTAAGTATCCTTTTTAATTTCCAACTGATATAGTGCGTTTCCAGAAAATTTTTATTCATTCCACATCGTGATCTGAATTAACGGTAATGCGTTTGTTATATTTAAAAAAATATGGTCCTACTATTCCAAACCTTTTAACTCTGAACTGTACTGTCAATCAGAAAAGTTGTTTTGTTTTTTTGTAGACAAATGCCAAAAGTATTATTTACTTCCCTAACAGTTTAAAATACTTTATTTGTCCTTTTATGAGATTTTCTTCTTTTATAAGCTAATCTTAAAGCTTTTAACTCTGTCATAAATTAAGGTATGTTCACAGATCTGTATCAGCTAATGTCTGCATAATTGTTTTATATATAGATAGAAATTTAAATCAATATGAAAAATTGCATGACCAGTAAATCCTCGATTATGGGAATAATTGGAGACGAGCCAGTTTAGTTACTGACAATTTTGGATTGTAAGGGTTTGTTTAACCTTTTAACTGCCACGCTGTCATAACATGTTATCACCAGCTTTTGCTTATAACTGCCATGCCCATGATATCAGGTTTTGAGTTGACATCTCTTTTATTTGTGTTTTGACAGCAGGATATTTACTCTATAGACAATATTTTGAACTACAAAAACTATTTTAAAACACTCGGTATTTTGCTGCCATCTAGCGGGGATTAGTGAAACTTTTACAAGATTACTTGTATGACTTATTTCTGTGTATGCAACTAAAAGTGAATGTTTATTGTAATGTGTCATTTTGTTCTGAACAGTTACGTTTCATATGTTATGTTTATATTACTAATACTACTTTACAATTTTTTATATTGACATTTGTGATAATTACTTCAAATGGGAAAATTATAAGATTCTTAGTTCAGAGTTAGGAAGTATTGGCAATATCTATAAGTGAATATGCAGATGACAATGACTGGGTAAATATTTAGACCTAATATTGAATCAGGTAGTTCTGATTAATAAGTTTGATGATAATAAAGTTGCCGTACACCAAAACGTCTAAAATCCAAACTGCAAGAAAAATATATATATTCAAACCAAAAGAGAATTAAGTTTTAAAAAAACTTGTATATAATGTAAATAGTAGGATATGTTTTTCCCATATATTGTAAATAATTTAAAATTTATTTTATATGCAAAAAAACTCAAATAGAGTTGGTGATATTTATTTTACTAAGACATTTTTCTTTTCCTTAATTTTACCTCACTAATTTACCCATTACTTAATACTCTATTTTGTCAAATTTAAGAAAAACTCGTCTTAGGGGGACTTCCATGCAGTCAGAAATTCGGCAGTTAAGGGGTTAAACTCTGCAAATAAATTGTGATTGTGTACAAAATGAGAATCATTTTTCAAAAGTAATAATAGTTTTGAAATATGTGTTTTGTTTGGTGTAAGTTTAGTTTTATATCTAAAATTATACTTGTTGCTATTACACATTTGACTATGCTTTTGGAAGATGCTCCACGGTCTGGGTTTTCAATAACTTTGTAATTTTTAGCCAAAATCAAGACAGTACGCATGCCGCTTGATTGAGCACAAGTTTGTGTAAACCAATAGTCAGGAAAAATGTTGTTTCTTTCCGTTAATGGGAAAATAAAGTTACTGATCTATGAAAGACAAAAAATAACACAATAAGTTATAAATTTTTTTTATGAATTATTCACGTATTCATATGTAGTAGGTAATAGAAAGTATCTGTAAGTAAAATTTTGAAGATAAAAATCCAATTGAAACTAAAGAAAAATATACTGTGCATTCATAACGTTCTATACCTGTGTAAATTTCTTTTGGGACTATAAGTCCCGTACACGTTTGTAATAGACCTGTAACATCATTGTTCAAAAAATATATTACAGTTCGAAACTCGTCGCGATCCAATTGTTAGTTGTCAGTTTTGCTCTGAAACATCCTATACTTGTAATGGTTTGACGACATTATGCCATTTAAACGTTTTAAAGCCACTGGAATCATTCACCTTTCAATCAAGGCTAGTTCAGGATTGCTTCACAGTAATGAATGAAACAATGTCACTCTCAAATGACAGCCTGTTCTTGTAGGCATAAAAAGGCAAAGAGGCAACATATTGCCTTGCAAGAGGTTGTGCCGGGCTCAGGATTGGGTGTCAGACTCTGAGCGTGTCACAATTTATCTATGTGTAATGCGACGGTTATCTAGTCGGCATCGACCGAACCACCAGAGGTGTCTTGTTGTTCCTAACAGTGTAGCACTACGTTGGGATTGTTTAACTCTTACGGCTTAAATGTTTGCGACTATATTATATAATTGAATTGTGTCTAAGAATTACTGTGCTTGGCTACTGGATCTCGGAGGCCGATATGGCAGTGTACAGTCCCGTGATGGGAGTTATTTTTGGTTGTGATCGTATAGCATCAGGCTTGAAATGCCCACCAAACCTCATAGTGTCTTGTGTTTTTCTTTATAAGTTTATATGTAAATTTAGGTTGGTCAAAGCTGGTTACCCGTGTATGTGGTTGGTTTCTAGCATTAAACCGGGTGAGTTGGCAGTTTTCCACGGCCCATAGGGTAACCTGGGTTAAATGCACAATCATTGGTCCGTTTAAACGTAATAATCATCCCTGCCCGCTTTCAAGTTGGAGCCAAAAGGCTGTTCATAGATCCAAAACCATTCTGCGGCAGGCCTAAGGGCCATGTGGTTGACATTTGGACAGAGCAGTGCTGGACCCCGGGAGGCAAAGATGTTTCTCATTCTCTCCAAGTCTAAAGCTTGAAAGCTTATACAAATCAGCAGATCATAGGTCTTCTGACTAGTCACTATGCTGTTAGATAGCACCTCAAAAAGTGAAGCTGGTTTCAGATGACTCCTTTCGGTTCTGTTCTCTTGGGAAGGAATCGGCTCAACACCAGCTGTGTGAGTGAGGCCCTCGCTTGCAGGAGATTAATGGAACTCGGAAGAGCTTTTGTTGGGCCTGCGGTGTTGTCTCAAGATTCCCTTTGGATATAAGTTCCTTATTTATTAAAAAAAAGCCATTTCGCAAAGTGAGCATCCATGAAATCTCGCTAAGTCTTGTAATTTTTTCACAGTACTTGTAGTATTAGGTAGTAACTAAGCAGATATAAAATGTTTTTATTCAGTTTTTGTATTGTTTATTAAAGATTGTGTGTTTATATTAGTTTGTGTCATTGTTTACTAGGACATTTGTTTCAATTATGTAAATAAAATATAGTTCAATATGTTTCAAGAGTCAGTATCAACTTATTGTTCATTCATAACTGTTTGCATTACAGCCATGAAGGAAATACATACATTTTCTGATGGTTGCAAGAGACATAACAAAAACCACACTGTTGTGAGATTTGTAATAGCAATCAGCTGCAAGTGAAAGATTTACAAAAAATCGAGCATTACAAAGAGAACATTTGTTTTTACCCTGCGATAGGGATTAGGGTTTGCCAAGAGGCTTGTTAGAAAACAAGATAGAATCTATACCCCTGAAAATTAACAACACCTAATAAGCTCTTCATCAAATAAATGTGATAAAATAGGAGTATTGAAAAATTAGATTCTGTTTAGCAATAAACTCTAAAATGAAAATTGAATCTTTTTGTAAATCTTTTACTTGCAGCTAATGCTATTACAAATCTCACTCCAGTATGGTGTTTGTTATGTCCCTCACAACCATAAGAAAATTTATGTATTTCTTTCATGGTTGGGGGCACTTATTTTCAAAAACATTTTTGAGAAAGGAGCACACTTTTTATTAGACCCTTTCAAGTGCCTCACCGTCATGGTAGAAATAAAATAGACCTTTACCCATCTTGATGTTGTGCATACAGAACTCACACACTCATTGTATGCAGTATTTTGTCATTGAGACAATTCTTGTTTGTTATACAGAAAAAACGTGAAGTCCGGCTAATACGTGATTAGCTATTTGCATTCTGTTCTGTCTACTAAGTCTACTTTGAAGGATTGAGACCAATAAGCTATAAGTTAATTTATACAAATTGTAGAAGTAATGTTCAAAAACAAACCTGGAATACATTTGATTTTACTGAAAGCAATTTCTGCAAAATACCACAAAAAATGTTGGAGCAATCAGGCTATTGCAAATAAAACAAAACTGTCAAGATGCTAATAAAATATATATGGAATACATTCTATATTTTTTTGAAATATCATTTTAACCACTTGTACGTCATCTTGTATACATTGAACAATCATTGGTAATTTTATTACAAGTAGCCATTTTATTCAGATTTTTACACACAATTTGATATGCCTACAAACATATAAGTAAAAAACATTCATAACTTTAATATACTTGGCCTAAAATACTGGTAGTTTGATTCGGGACATGTTTAAAAAATGTATATTTTAGACATTTGAGATTTACTTCCAGTTCTGAACATAGTTTTTAACACTGTTAAACACACAAATATTTTTGATTTATATGATGATAAAAGTGAAATAATAGGTTATTAAAGTTATTGGTTTTGAAAATTTGGGAAACTATAATTATCCCATGCAAAGCATTGATTTTTTGTGGTACTGGGTTAAAAAAAATCCTAGTTTCTTCTGATGAGGAATATAAGGTATCAGTCGGAAAAATTCTCTAAATTAATTCACTTATTGCTGAACTTACCAAGCAATGTCCGCATTTCTGAGAGCATAGTCGTCTAAAGATTCAAAAAAGAACAAAATTAATAAAAAACATTTCAAATGGGTTACCTACTTTCTTTTTGTTACTTTTATATTAGCGCAGTGGCGCTATAGGTTCACTGGTTTTAATGAATATAAATATTTAGTATTTGCAATTTCATAAATTCAATAATGTAGAGTGAAAAGTTGACAACATGGGGCTCTAGAAGCGTTGTTTACAGCGGACGGTTCAACACAAAGAATGAGCCTCTTGGCATGGGCACAGGAGGTGGAATTGTCAGTATAACATTGTATGCTGCTAAAGTTTAGATACTATGACTCCCTACTCCATCCGAAGATAGCCGATTGCAGGACCCTTGCTGCTACAGTTCACAGCTTAGATACGTAAACAGCGAGATTAAACCTTTGTTTGTTACCTCCTTGATTTAAATAGGTTATGTCAGGCGTATTGTATTAAGTTTGAATATTATTGAGTTCAGTTCAGTGTCGTGTTGAAAGTTTTTAGAAAGAACAGCGTTACATCTATGCTAACCTGAAAATTTTCTCTTTTACCCTTTGAAGAAAAGTATATGCTATTAAAGTGTTGTGTCATTTAAGGAACTGCGTAAGTGTTGTTATTAAGCATGTATAAAATGTTTATTTAAGTACAAATAAGTATGTTTATTTAAACTATACAGGTATTTGTGTCACTTCGTTATTAATGTAACATGAACATGAAAAAGTAAAATCTGGTAATAAAGATACTAATATTATGTAAGACAAAATTGTCCTCAATTTTTCATTCTCCATTCTATCATCAAATCTATAACCATATTCTATCCCATTATACACTTAACAGTGTTGCCTAAAAACATCTAAATTGTAGTAAAAAAGGCCTAAAAGTAACAGTTTTGTGTAAACATTTTTTTCCGTGCCCCATTTTTATGAATTGATGAATTTGAACTCACCAGCCGCCAATGTATTATCGGCTAAATAAATTATTTTGTTAAACATTGTGTTAGGATAAAACAGAACTTTTTAAGAGTATATAATATTTACTTTTTGATATTTTTCCTAAACTCAACCACAGAGAAAGATTATGATGTGTATCTATTGTCTAAGACCTAACCCATTAGCAACCATCCGAATCGATAAAAAGAGATATTACAGGTTTACATTTGTTTTCTTGATTCCTGTATTTATTGCACATCGAGTAAAATAAATAAAAAATGTTTTCAGGTTTAAAACATAATGAAATTCAAGAGGTTAGCTAGCTAACAACAAACATTCTTTTTAACAATCACTGCTTTTACATCCCTGTAACATGTAATATTAACACTGCACCAGAGCACAGAGGATATAAGTAATACCAGAGTGTTCGAAGGATAGGGAGATGTGTTTCACCTTTACTGAAGCGCTGGTGTAGCGTCGGAACAGAGCTTAGTGGCCAAGAGGCTAGCGATGTTGCCGCTTTGAACAGTGTTTGAGAGAGAGAGGAGATGGACAGCTGATGCACGCACGCTAAACACTACGGCGACAAAAAAGGACACTGGGCCGGGTGTTGGCTGCACGACTTGGCAACGTTAGCTAGCTAACATCGCTTGTCGCGCTCTGCAGCGGCCAGCTAACATATTAACGAAATTACCGAAACACATCTTCCTATCCTTCGAACACTCTGGGTATGACTTATATCCTCTGTGACCAGAGCCCACATTGGGGGGGGGGGGGGGGGAGCAGTTATTTTGTCTGATGCACTTATATAAAATAGTTTTCAATTTATACAATAATTTTGAAATTAGTTTGGCTTAACATTATTTTACATCAATTACCAAATAATTATAATATTCAAAATTATTATTTTGTTAACTCAAGTGTAAAAACATTATTATTGTATTGACAATGTTATAGCTGATACAAATTTTATAATACAAGAAACGTAAGGGTGCAAAAAGAAAGACCTAGCTCATTATTTATCTTGGAAGCTACGGTACTGGAAACGAGCTGATATCTCTTTGTGGTAATGACTATGTTTATAAAAAGAGAAGAAGGTAATTGTTCAGCTACATCAGTCACATACAATAGGTTCTTATTTAAGGTGCAAAACAATTCTTTATTCATGAACAATTAAACAAATTTATGGATTTCATTAAAAAAACGCAAAATGTTGTCTGAACTTGAAGATTGCAACATATACTTTAACAGTTGTAATGCTTACAGTGTATGTATTTTTTAACAGAATAAACTTGTACTAACTGTTCTCTAAATTCAGAATGAGCCAGTCAGTTGTAGTGAATAAACCCTCAAAAGCTTATCAGAAAAAGTAATTTTTGTTTAAACGTCTCTAAAATTGTTTAAATGAATGATTTATTACTGATCAATAAAATCAAATCTAAAAGCGTAAACCCTGACAGTTGATTTGAAGAAGTAGTTTTCATCATATGAACTCGGCTAATATATGGGGTAGCATTCTGGGAAACTCTGATGAATTAATCAAAATATTCCGTTTACAATAAAGAATTTTACGCTTAATGTTCCATCTAAATTATAATTAATCTTGTATTTTTTTTTTCAAGAAACGCAATATTTTAATTTTCCCTTGTATTTATGAAACTTTAATTTTCTTCAAGACCAATCATAAACTTTTTCAATATCCTGTTCACAGACTTAAATTTTTGAATGCGGAATTTATTACTCTGGTATAAAGTTGTTTAATACACTTCCAGAAAATATTAAAAATGTAGGTTCCATTCGGAGTTTTAAGAGTTCACTCAGGTGCTACCTCCTAGAAAATACGTTCTACTCTGTGGAAGAATATCTTTCCAGAGGTACCTGAGCCCAATCTGCAGGTGTTGGGAAAGGTTTATTTGTTTAAAAATATATTAACCCTTTGTGCTTGAGCAAACAGATCGGGTGGCCAGCACTGCTAGCCGCAGCCATTGACGCCTCCAGTCAGAATTAATTACTTGCATGGGCGCTCATAGCTCGGATGGCCACCAGTGCTGGCTAACATGAAATTACTCGAACTCTCAGGAGGCCACTAGTGCTGGTGACAAAAATAAACAGCATTTTAAAATATCTTCTTTTTTTTAATTGCAGCTATATACACATAAATAGGTACAATGTCTGGTATGTGGTGCAACCTATGAAGTGGAATAAACATCTAAATACACATAATATGTTTGTAAAAAGAGAGCCTAATAAAGATTACATGTTTCTGTTTGATCATAGCCGCCGTGAGGTTTTGTTGGCTCAATTGAGTTCTATTGTTTAGTTGTTGTTATTATTATATATGTTAAATAGAGTGTGGTTTTCTAATTAGTGTAAGTGTATTGTTGAAGACTTCAAGTTGGTTGCTTTTGTGCATAAGTGTATATATTATGCACAAAATGTAGTATCAGTTCATGCAATTTTGTTTTTATAATAAACGTGGATTAAAATTGTTTTAAATATAAAAACTTCAAAAATATGTTTCAGTTCATTTATTAAAACTATAGGCTATAGTTTTGTAGAAATAAAATATGCTTGAGATACAATTTTCGTTTCTCATTATTTCATCCTATGTACAAATTGTGGTAAATGGTATAAAATTAATTCCGAGCTGGTGTGACAGAACAGTCAATATGGCTGCCGTCCTAGCCAGGAAAGTTACGTGGCCAGCACTGCTGGCCACCCAAGCGTAAAGGGTTAATTAACTGTAGTTTTTATCAAATGTGCATGTAAATTTGTGTGATTTTGTGTATATGTACATTTTATTGTTGGTACCGTACTTTTTATTTGTATAAAATATGTAATTAATCATGACATGTAAGATGTTTCGTTGGAACAAAAAAAAAAAAATGATGAAATAAATAAATTATTTGAAAGCTTTGTACGATTGTTTTCTAGCATAGTTTACTTGTGAACAGAAGAAAACAGAATTACAGTAAAAAATAAAGGTACGTCTTTCGAATTTGATAAATGATTAGGATTAAAGTTAGCGTTCAAACATATGATACAACTTTAGATTGATTGCAGAAGTTATGAATCAAAAGAAAAAGAGTGTCTTCAAACTAAAAAAACTTTCGCTACGGATCAATAATTAAAATTGATGTAGTGCACTCTGCTCGAACTTTTCTGTACAAGAGCTTAAATCAAGACTTGTTTGCTGGAAATCATATTTGAGATTTGTTTATTCCTGTTGTCAAGAATGATAGTTTTATGAAAAAACTAAAACTTTAGCTTTCAATAACATATTTTAACTAACAATAATTATGGTAGTGAGATCTTTGTCCCAATTTAAAATACTTTTGCAATTTAATAATCATGTACGGCTATATTTGATTAAAATTTAAGAGGAAGGTCCCCACAAAGACCACACGGTAATGACCTGGTGCACAAGGTTGTAGCTGGGGGGTCAAACCCCCCCAAAATTTAGTAGTAAAAATTAATACTAGGTTTAAGAAGTGCAAATTAAATTATAAAATAGACAACACAACAGAGGATCCAACAAGATACTGTATTTTTTATCATTGTGCATTGCATGGTTACACTACAACGTACAATACATATGGATGCAGTAGGTTACAGTCTTACTCTCTTGTGAGCTTGATCTGATCTATTAAATAAGAAAACTATGAAGGTTCAAAAAAAATACTTTACTCTAAGAAAACACGCAATGCATTGTGTATTGAAAATTCTCCCAATACGGGAGTTGGCATGCAATGCACTGTGTGTCGGCCACTTGTCACAGTGTTCAGTGTCAAGCTCACATGTGCACTTAGCAGTGAACGTGTTAAAAGGGTTTACATTCAAAACCCCGGTCCTGATCAGCCCCCCCCCCCCCCCCCCCCCCCGAGGCATATATACGGCCTTGCTCGTGCAGATATGTGAGGAGTCTGTGCTGTAGTACTAAATAATTGTATTATATTAAATGTATATGCTAATAAACTTTGTAATAAATTACACAATAATTAATTTAGTATTTCGCAGTTCTATAATCCGACCAAACCCGGTTACAACAGTATTTTATGAAGGTAGAAGCAGAATAAACATCTCCTCCATATGTTCTAGTACAACTGCTGATGTCTCTTCGGCTCAGGTATATGGCCCGTGTAGGTAAATAATTTTAAAACAATATGCATGATAAAGTGCATAATTATATTTTTTAAATCAAGAAATTTGTAACTAAATACCAATTTATAGTAGTTTTACTGTACTAACCCATATTATAAAAATAATACTAATTTATAGTTAAAAAAAAACTATATTTAAAGAAATAAAAATAACACTTTATAGAGTGTTATTTTTATTTCTTTAAATATAAATTCCTTCTCACCCGTCAAGCTCAAAGTGTATTTTATAAAAAAAAACTAAATACAAGTTAGTATAGTAGGCCTACTTACTAAAAATAATTCGAGTTAATTATAGGTAGTTTATAAAACATCATAGAAGACGACCCAAAGGCATTTGAAATGACCCGCAAGTACTTGTGTGGAAAGCTATGCCCCATTTTAAATTATTTAACGGCCCTTTAATGGTGAACACTACGTGTTTACACTTTTATGTGTTGTGCAGTGCTTTGTATTAAGTAATTATCCTCTAGAATTTTCATCTTCGTCAATGATACAAGGAAACAATGTACCTAAATCATGAGGTTCACTCCACTATTTCCCATGACCAGGCAACCGTTCACATCAAACATGTCTTTTTAGTATTCACATACTTTTCTAAAAAATCTGATAAGATACTTTTTGTGTGGACCTTACATCATTTTAAGTCTGTTTGTTCTTCAATATTTTTTGTTAAACTCCAACCAGTTTTTAATTTCAAACATCCAATGTTTTCATTGTGCTAACTTCCTAAATGCAGTAGTTGAGTTTAGATTTTTTATGTATTCATAATTTAAATGATTGTAGTTAAGTTTTAATGAACTTACCCCGTCTGTGATTTATTTATTCTTGTTTTTTTATATATTTCAGAACTTACGTCCCATCATCAGAATTCTCCCTCAGTAAAGGTCGTCCAACATTAAAACTTACCTATTCCAATTGTTGACTTGGATACTAGTACCAAAAATAAGTTTAAAATGTAAAATGATTATGTGTATAATGACACATAAATAGTCAGGTTATACTTATTTACGTATAATAATTTAAATTATCATGAATGTAATAAGGCACTTAATAACACACAAATATCTTGGTTAAAACACATATTTTTTATTTATCAATATTTCAAATTATTTGTATATAAGGCGATTAATCACACATATATTCTGGTTTATATCTTTCTATGTATTACTTATTAAAACTATGATGTATACGCACAGAATATTGAATAGAATAGAAGAGGCATAGGGTAAGAGGATGTGAGTCGACTCCCGCTCTCTAACCCCCCATTCTTGGGCCTTCACTAAACCCATTGTTGCGCAGTTTAACACGTTTAACCTACACCTTCCACATTACATCAGAACGCTCCACGTGTGTTTATGTTACTCCTTGTTTAGTCTTTGTTAATATTGAAGTTTCTATTTTGTGTGTTTTGTTATTTGTTTGTTATAGTACCTTGTAGTGTGGCCTTTGGTTGCAGCGTGAGAGAAGCTGATAAAACAGTTAGCCCTCCGATAACTTTTCATGAGCAAGTATTTTAAATAATATTATTACTTTAACTAGTACTATTTTCGATTTATTATTGGCGATCTTTTATTTGATGGTACGCTTTAATCTCCTAAATACACTCACTTCCCCTGTTTGACTTATGTTAGGTCGCCAACTGATAAGGAGTTACGTAAGAAGTGGGTGCAAGCCATTAGAAAAGAAAATTGGGAACCTGGTAATCGTAGCCGGCTGTATTCTAAGCATTTTACAGAAGACTTTGACAGATCTCCTTTTTGTAATAAACTAAAAACAAGTGTAATTCCTTCCACTTTTCCCTAAACACCTCCAAAAAACCGAAATTCTGGTACATTATTATTCAGTTAATCATTATTATTATTTGTGAAATTTTAATTCATTTTGGTTTATTATTTCCATTGTGAAATAATTTTCAGCTTTTTAATGTTTTTGGTTATTTGTTTATCTTACTTTTTTGATTTATTTTTTAGGAGCGTAGGCCAATAAAAAGATGTGCTCCTCACTTGAAAATATAAGTGCTTTTTAAAGAGTGCGTGGGAGAGAGTTCTGTTTTTAGAACAAGAAGCTCACTATCCATTACTTTTAAAAAGCATAGGGGCATATTATTTTAAAATAAGGATATTTCATTACACAAAGAGATTAACGATCAAATCCACAAAAATAAAATAAGGTCGACAAACAACAAACTAGTATTGTTCCAAGGACAATAATATTTTTGTCTATACTTAGATACCTAAATAAAATATGTAATCATAAATATAATTTCAAAAAGTTAATTTTTTTATGAAACATACCCTATTACCGATTATGTAAAGTTAACTACATATAAACATTCGGACAATGGAGTAAAATAAAATTAATAAAACTCAATTGTTACGTTTCTAATATTTATTTCACTTAAACTTTCATACGGTGGACCATGGTTTAAATAATTTATTTTCAACA